>JAHZMV010006068.1:0-14207 GCA_027743765.1 Coecobrya sp. COE2
TCACTGTCAGTACACATTGCAGTGTAGTAGTTCAGCCTTCCGGTTTTTGCTGTTTTTGTTTATACCTGTCACCAATTGTATGAGTTATCAAAGACACTCCTCTACCATCATCACACTAATATACTTCAAGGTTCTCTCACAAATAAACCATCTATAATGGCTAAAGATTCCTTCGAATTTCATACTACAATTTCGATTTTCCTTTGACCACATAAATTAATACATAATGGATATAGGTAATTATATCATCTTTGGTGTTGCTATTAAAAGCATTAAACCTACATGTAAAAAAATGCGACAGACAGCCTCCTACAAAACCTGTCCTATATTCCTTTAATGAAGGGAATTGAAAATCTTGGATTATTATTCTGTGGGTTAGAGGTTGCAAATTTTGTAGAAAATGTTATTATAAATAGTACAAAGTGTGAGATTTTCTTCCGACATTGCTTTGTTGTCTTTTTGTCTGTAGGCTAAATCGCAGCATGCAAACGACAAGCAAATTGTGAGTCGGTGTGTAATGTCTAGAGTGAACATGGATATTTTAAATTAAAATTAGTATTCCATTCGCCTTTTACAGCACCTGTACATATGCAAAATCACGTTCATGGAATAATACTATCAACGTTACACCAAGTTTGCATCAGCCATCATCAGCAATCCACTGATGAATACACGTCATATTTTTTACTTTACCATACTCGCTCGTTGAGAATTTAAGTGTTGGATGTTCTAAAAGGATGAACTTGAACTTCCTCGTCTTTTCGTCATGCTTTTGTGAATTATTCTCTTCATAAATTTATACGAGGATGATATTGCGGTGCGCACATAAACACACGACAGGCCAGTATACAGATCTTTCATTTTATTACAACGATATGATCTGTCGTAAATTTACCTGTTTTCATGTTCTAAACTTCACGCTGATGTCAGTTCATCTCAGCAAATACGATTAACTTCGGTTTTAAACTATTTTGTGCTAATTGTGTTCAAAAAAGAGATTGCACATGTTGAGAGAATTTATGTATCTACTGGCTTTCGAGAATAGTTTAGCATCTGAGTCGACTTACCCAGGAAAACACTAGTCTTCATCTATCGTGGTTTACAATCCTGAAAAGAATTTGGTAATAAAATGCACACCCAAGAAGTTTCTTCAGAGAAGGTACTAGTTAAGAAATTGTACACGGCTATGACATGGCCGTCCCATAGGGGTGTTCATGAGAAAATGTTTTACGCATACAAGGAAACCACATGCCATCCCGGAGGAGGGATGCTATTTCAAAGCTTATCTTTTCAGCCCTCAAAAATAGCTATTTTGTACACCTTGCATGAGTGTGTTCATGATGACCAAACTTGGATGATAACAATAAAATCCCTTCTTACAGACATAAAGATTCTATATGATTATGAAAGAGGAGTATTAACGTAAATGCAGGGTATGTGTCTGTGAAAATAAAATAAAAATGGTAACGGCTATCGCTTTCATAACTCCTTTGCAGACAGAATCATGATAATCATTGTACGCAAGGGCCAACGTATATTTCTTTGTTGTTCTCCTGTCTCAGCCGAGCGTATTAAAGTAGAGATGTGGATGTTTTATGTGTAAAAAATTGAGGAAGAAAACCCTTCTCTACTCTATAGGGCATCAAAAGTGATGTTGTGCTGTGAGGGAGCCATGTTTATGAGCACTCTGAGGAAATGAATTCCTCCCGCACACTCACATTCAGCATGTGTTCTTTTACCCCCTTGAATGCTTGAATAAATGTATCCACACATGCATAATATTTTTTTAAATATTATATTGTCTCCATCGCCAAAATGAGTTTTTCAGAATAGCAGAGTAGTATAATTATTTTCAGTGTAAGCAAAGAAATGACAAAACCAACAAGAGATAAAAGTGAGCGGAAACTTCTGGTAGATAGATAGTGGCAGTGGCTAATGAAAGAGCATACATACTTCTTTATGTCTATATTTTCACAGCAAACTAACCAAACACGGGTTTATACACTATATGGCCTGAGCTGTCTATATATTATAAATAATTTTATTTGTATGCACTATCATCATCGGTGCAAGTGTGTAATGTACACTTTCGTTTCATTTGACTGTGAGGCAACCAGTCAGTCGATTAAACTTTTAGTTGTAAGGCGCAGTAGGGTGAAAAACCTTTACGTGTAAAATATGGAAAATTGCAAGTCCGATGTAAATTCGCTTGGTTATATAAGCCTATGCCTGTAGATTTTGCTATTATAGTATATTATATTATTATTAGTACATTAACTCTATCGTCATCATTCATGTTGTTTAAGCATGTTTTTGCAATGAACACAGTTCGGGAGTGGATAAACATATACAACAAGCTGAATATAACGGGCTCTTGGTTTGTACAACAAGTGACCATTGGCAAAAAACCTAGTGAATTCGATTTGCATGCACACAGAGTTGCAAGAATCAGGACTTAAAAATTATGCTCTTATGAACGTACGTTCACCATAACCATATCATACCATATCATTATCGGATCACGACTACGATTTACACACACAACTAGGGAAGTAGATGGCCCGTAATAACATTTGAATGAAAATTACAGAATCATTCGTCGTGATTGTTGATGGTGGCGAAATGAGAGAATGGCAAACTCTTTTATAACTTCCCTAAAGGGTTCATGTCATGTCTCCGTGCAGCGATAAAGACGTAGGAAGATTGCGTTATTGCGTATGTATGTTAAAACCAAAACGTAATCCCTGTCTAGAAGTAAAATTCATTATCAATCACAACTCCAAAAAATGTACATGGCTTAAGGACTCCATTATTTAGCACCGCATAGAAACTAATTTATTTGAACTTATCTGCGCAATCATATTATATGCCTAGTTAGTACGTATGTATATTTGCACTGTTGAATTTCCACAAGTATTTCGAGGAAACACGCAAGTAAACAAATGCTCAACGTGCTGCTCTTTTTGGTTTTCAGCAAAAATTCTGCACGTTACAAATTACATGCGTACAAAATTTTGTGTGCATTGCAGTATAATAGAAATAAAAAATGTCCACAATAACAAAAGAGGTAATCGATTGTTTTTTGTAGGTGGAGGGATTTGTAATATACTTTATGTACAGATGTAGCTTAACACGTCGACCACGCTGACCACACTTTTGTGTTGTGATGACTGTAGTTTCTGATGATGAAAGAAAAATAAAACAATAAAGTATTTTGTCCATAAGTAAGTATGATTCATTTTTCGCATAATATTGCAATAAGCAATTTGGTTGACAGTCCTTTTGTGGTCCTATAATATGCTAATTTTGCAATAAACACATATATCAATGAAGCATTAAGAAACGCTGCAAAATTTTCCACTTAAATATTATTGTTTACGAATAACTATTACTCGTCATCCTTGCATTCTTAGTTTATGAGCACGAGCGACATAAAAATGTGCTGCACTCATTCATAAATCGATAGCACGTTACAGTACTACATTTTAAAGGTACGTTAGGATATGAAATATGTCCTTCCTTTGGTATAAGCAAAGTTTACTTGTGAGATTGAGCAGAAGAAAATGTATTTTTTTGTGATGATATCCTTTTGACGAAGTTGTCTAACAGCAAATAAAAGTGATGAGCATATAAAGTGATGTAATTGTCTAATGATGAGTCATGAATAGAATAGCGTGTGTCGCGAACAAGTTAGAGCTAACTTTTATTGTAGCACTATGTCGAATGCAAATGTGCATACATACATGCTGCGTAACCCTTTAACATATAACCACCACCTACGACTACAAGGAGTGTTAGCGCATCACCAAAAATTCCCTCTTTCATGGTGATTGACTCATGCAAAGATAGTATCAAAAAACCAACCAAGGGATAAGTTATAAGTTTCTTGTTTGCTATTGACTCTACCTATATGATGCTTGCCCATGCCCAAACTGGGCTTGTGTAATTCTGCAAATGTTCAGTGTGTTCATGCTAGCATTGTTTCTATACTTGCCTTAGTACGACTACGGTTTGGAAGACGACGCGAAAATTGCAAACATAATTTGAGCTTAGCGTTACAGCATTTTTGCATTTGTACAAAAGCCACTTCCCCTCGTTTTCTCTCAAACTGCTACAATATATAGTTGCATAGTTGAAAGAGCCAGTCAATAAGTAATACAGAAAGAAAGAAATATTTACACACGTTGCAATATGGAAAGGTGCAGAATAATAATGACAAAATGTAGAAGTTGAGTCATAATATCGAAGAGAATATAACCGATTTTCCTCTCGCAGTTCATTTTGGAGAACAAAATATACAGAGAGCTTTATGTCGTATCCAAGTATTTTTGCTTCAAGATACCTTGGTCGTGTCATTATAGGACCAATGTGACAACTTTATATTTTCCTCCTTTAAAATATTATTTCTAACTTTTAGGAACTGATAGTAATTTAAACTATTTTTTGGAAATGTTACAGAATTCTACAATGCTGGAAAATTAATTTGGCTGCAAGAACGCCCTCATATGCAAACATTTCATTCATCTCTATATAAGCAATTCACACTTTCTCCTATCGTCACTTTAGCCATGTGTTTCTTACAACGACATCCTCATTAAATATCTGTAATAAAATTAAATAACAGCATTATTTGTACATGCACTGTTCAGAGGAATGTCACAGAAATAATTCTGAAGAAATGTAACGAAAGATAAACTGTATAAAGCTGTTTTACTGCATTCCCGATCCTAGTCCATTTTTTTCTCAAATCCATTCATGAACATCATCAGAAAATGTACACAAACAAAAATTTTCCGATTTTTTGCTTCATAAACCATAGATAAAAACAGCTTCATCTTGTTTCTCCGAGGTTTATTAAATGCTTAAAAAGACGTAAATGTACACAGTTACATTTCAAGAAGTGTAAATAACTCCAGAAAATGCTGTAAGCAGCTGGAGGTTTGGTTACAGATCACTTTCTCATGAAACGGAATCAATGTCAACGCAATGCGATGAGTAAGAAGTTCGAGCTTATTTTCGGAACACAAACAATCATAAAAAATGAAAGTGACGTATACATGGATTTCACAGTATGACTTCATCACTGCGCGTCGGGTATCAGTTCACGCTTGCCTAACTTTGAAACAAGTTAGAACAACATTGAGCAGTAGCATCATTTGTGTATGATATTATGAAATAACTTTTGAGCAAGTTTATTAATAATACTGTCTACTACTGCTATGTGAGACCTGGATGTAAAATCACACCAAAACTTTGAACTACACAACTGCAACAATTACTTTTACTCTTTTAGTATAAATAGAAATCGTCAGATCAGCCAACAAAATCTCGGGGATTTTTGTACAATCTGAATATTTGCTTCATCATAGACAGCAAAAAAATGTTTGTATGCGTTCAGTAATTATAGGCTTAAACGGCAGAATTATCGCTTTGATGAAAGATGAGTAGCAGTTTAATGATTTTCCAGATAAGATGCTCGGTTATCTTCCATAAAGCTCATTATTTACGACGAAAAGCAAAGCAGAGAAAATGATACGCTATATGTGATAACAAAGTTCCAAACGAGCATTTATCTTTTTTACATGTGTTTTTGGTTACTTTCTATTATGCATCTACATTTCCCATATTCTTTACAATCCGAACACAGTCGTCAGTCGTATGTTTAATCTGGTTTAATATAATATTGCGGTAGAGCACCCATGCGCGACCATGTATACACGACCATGTTAATGAAAATGCTATAACCAAAAAAATAAAATTGTTTCTTTCACATGAATTTTCCAACAGATTCAAACAAGGACGGATATACACCTACATTGGAGAAGTATGTGTTTCTGTCAATCCGTACAAAACCATGAACATCTATGGGGCCGATAAGGTTAATGAATACAAAGGTAATTTGCAGAACTTGTTCAATTAATCCCATAAATAAAATGCTTTACAATTTGAAATTGAATGACTACTTCCTTTTTTAATTATGCTAAATTAAATGATTATGTTATTTTCTAAAAAAAAGGCGTATAAACTCATTTTATGATGATCTTCATATAGGTAGCATAATTCCATTTTATATGCTTGTTACGGGAAATTATAGATAAGATCGGGAGTAAAATATGCATCCGGCCGTTTATGAGGATAAGTTATGAATGTGCGTATACATTTGAAGAGAACAAGTAAAATGTAATGCGTACACTATTCATTTGAAAGATAAGACGAGTTAGGGGAAGATTAACCCACAATTTCTCTTGTTAAACATTTTACTTCTTGCGGCAATTGATAAATGGGGCTTTGTGATGCCTGCATAGCCTGAATAATAGACAATGAAATGCAATGACAATAACAATATATTTTGAAGCAATGACATGAAATATTATGCTTGAAGGTGGGAAGGTATAATGATGGGAAGTCGGTTCATGTGTCCTGTCGTTTTTCAAGTGGCGAAAACAATAGACAGTGTAACAAAGTTGATGAGATCATGTCAATGTAACATGTCAAAGAATTCTCCGAAGACAAGGCACGTATGGTGTCGCTGTCAACATGGAAGTGGCTATTAGATTCATATCTCTGTCATTTATGGAAGCTAATACAAAATGATTTTTTATTAACCCGGGATATTAAAGTTAATGATTGACATCTCCGTTATGACACTAACCATACTTACTACATATTATCGATTGATTGCCATTATTCCTAAGCATTATATTTCACTGATACAGTAAAACAATTTAATTTCGTATCAGTGACAAATGAACGTTTTCTGTTAGAAGCAACAAATACTTTAAGAATAAATCTTAAAGTATTTTTCTGTACAAAAAACTATTAAAACAGATATTACTACTAACCCTGATAACCGATTTTTATAGCCTATAACTCATATCATGTATAGATAAGTTCGTCGAATGAATATTAATTTTTACATTGTTATATAATTATTAATTATAATATATGCCATTTTTATCATTTTACATGTGCCATGCTACCATTATAATGATTAGCTTTTGCCAAATGATGCCAATGATTGCGTCACTGCAAAATAATGCAATGATGAATGAATATACTAACAGGGCTAATGTAGGTATTAATGCAATATGCAACAAAGTTTTATCTCCCTCAAGGAATTTATTGCTTTATTTGTAAAACCAACAAGTTAAAAATATAGTTGAATCTTAATGCAAATATCATTCGACATCATTGAATCACGCCTGCGCAAAAGGGAAAGGTAAAAAAAGGATATGCTAAAGAGGTTACAGCCACAAAACCATAAACCAGCAACCTGCTTCAACATTTCAACAAACCTATTAAATGAGTTTTTGATGACAGAAAAACGATTATTGATTCAAGGCTCTATCTGCTATTAATACATACTTTCTTTTCAAAGACATAATTGAAAAACTGTTAAATCAATTTTGCAAAATGCTACAAGGGGAATTAGAAAGAAATGCAAAGCATCTCAATGTACTTAGCAGCCCTCATGTGCCAAGCTGTCCCTCACTCTACTTATTATAGTAACTGTTAACAGGCGTATATTTTTAATCGTTAGAGTTTATTAGCATTGTGAACAAGCATTAAGCAATTCCTGATTTGCTACAATAATAAAATTCATTTAATGAAATTAATCGTGATTTCAAACGCCTAGTTTATATTATGCATATTGTATTTAGCTCTCGTATCAATCATTCATTGCAATTTGCAACATGACCACATCTGCGGAAAGAAGTTAAGCAGCAGATTTTTATAGTATTTCTAACGGCTGAAATCAGAAAGGCATGTAAAAAAACTTAGTCATCCAATCAAAAGGAATTTGTACCCAACACAGCAGATTTTTAAAAAGACGTCTTTCGTATATGACGGCCGTAAATAAATGTCCTTGTCCTAAAGCACAACACTTGAAATGTGAACGTTAAGTTTCATATGCCTTCATTTCATACCTACTTATTTTTGCGCTCTCGATTTTAAATGGCACAGATTTTGTGCAGTGGCTTATGTCATAATTACCGTAATCTCATCGGTACCAACTCAGGCAGTTGTTTTGGTACTTAACTTTTGATTTACAACAATCCCTCAGCAGTCCCAAATTTTTAACACAAAAAATGCTTACCCGTTTGTTTCTGTTTTTACTAATTTTTCACAGCTCTTGTTTGGAGGAAGTGATGCTGAGCTAAGACAAAGGAACTTGAGCAAATCTTGCGAGTCCTACTTTTACACGAAGCAAGGAGGCATATCCCGTGTGAATGGAATTAATGATCAAAGTGATTTTAAAACAGTAAACTCCGCTTTGAAAGTGCTGGGGCTTCATGAAAATGAAATCAGCACAACATGGGATCAGGTAAGCATCAACGCAAATAATTATGAGATGATAAATGAAAAAATAAATAGGATGATATATTTTGAACAATTTTTTTATAACCACTGTCGCCGCTTCTTATACGTTTAACCTTGTAAATTAATCATTCTCCTCATTCACACTTTCATTTTTAACAATGACGCATATGTAAATAATACATTGTTTGTTTACTGCACTTTGCATAGGTTGCCGCGATTTTACATCTTGGTAATGTCGCTCTCACTGCAGAAGGAGAGTCTGCCAAAGTTTCTTCTTCGTCAAAATCCTCGTTAGACTCTGTAGCCAAGATCCTTCAAGTCAATCCAAGTGACTTGTCTAAAGCCATTTGTGAAAGAGTTATTGCCGCTGGTGGTCAAGTGGTTAAGAAGAATCTGACATCAGATCAAGCTGTCTACGCCAGAGATGCGCTTGCAAAGGCTTTGTATGAAAGGCTGTTTAACTGGCTTGTGGAACGTATCAATCAAGCCATCAAACCAATGGAAATGCAAGGATACAAGGGAACTGTTATTGGAGTGTTGGATATTTACGGATTCGAGATTCTCGAAACGAACAGTTTTGAGCAATTTTGTATCAACTACTGTAACGAAAAGTTGCAACAACTTTTTATTGGTAAGCTAATCATAAAGGTTCCCATGAAACAATGACACACATGCATGATGATATAAAGTCGTTTCTCCTTGAGTTCTCACCTCAATCACTCATGTTTCTCATTAGGTGTGATGCATTTCCGAACTAATTTTCACTTGCATTGATGAATAGGGACTTGTTTTTGTAAACTATGCAGAATTTTTAACATAATTAGTGCAAACAAGCACAAACGTCAATGGGAAACAGCAAAAGCTCAGTCCCTCCAGTTGACCTAGACAAGCAAAGACATATTGCTCATTCCATCGAATATTTTTTCAAAAAGCTGTACAAACCAGTTTGGATACGAAAGAATGGCAGACGTAGAAGAACGCACCCTAACGATGATTATTATGATGTCATCATGATGACTAATGATTTGCTATTCGATTCGATGACGAGAGCAAATGAATCAAGTACAGGTTATGCAAATACCAGCGATAGTCATTTCTCAGATGCAATGATGGAAAGTTACAATTATGATATTTCCACGAAATCAAATATGCTTACTACTGACTTGCAATATGGAATGAGGAAGAACCAGCTCTCTAATGATAAATACGAAGTTTCCTCAAAAAATCCTGTAGGGATATTCGAAAATCCGGAATACCACGCGGATGATTTAGAAATAGCCTTGAAAAATGTGGAGCATTACAAAAATAAAGTCGTGGGCAGGAATGACAGAAAACGGTCAGGTTTGAAACAAGGAGTAAGAACTAGTCTCGAAAACGGAAATGACAGTGGAATCAGACTGAAGTTTGTTATTTAAAGCTCTCAATTTGACTTTCATATGGAATTTGTCTGCCAAAAATAAATTATATTACCTACTTAAAATTTAAAAGTTCACTAATAATATAGGATATGATATTCTTTGCATATAAGCATAAGCATACATATACTATATGCATAACATGACATTTTTATTGCCTCGTAATTGAAAAACTGACAATGAAAATATGTTTAAAGCTCTTATGTATATGATTGGTGAAATGCATTAAAATATCAAGATAGAACGAAAAAATTATCAATTTTTCAACTTTACTAACGCATCTTGATGCATTCGACATTGAATTTTGTAACGCATTATATATTAAAATCTATTTTCTTAGAACTGGTTCTGAAACAAGAACAAGAGGAATACAGACGAGAGGGAATTCAATGGCAAGACATTCCCTACTTCAACAATCAAGTAATCTGTGACATGATCGAAATCCCGCATCAAGGCGTCATTGCCACAATGGATGAAGCATGTCTCTCCGTGGGAAACATCAATGATACGACCATTTTACACGCAATGGACAGAAAGTTGAAGCAACATCAACACTACACCAGTCGTCAACTATCACCTTCTGACAAGACTCTTGTACACGATCAAGATTTCCGGATCAAGTGAGAAAGCATTTTTATGTGATCGATATGAACTTGAATGAGAAAGAATTTGATTAAAAAGCTTTTATTAAGCTTATGTTACATGTATTTATTTTATATATCATTTCCGTGTTATTGTTTTACAGACATTATGCCGGCGAGGTCACATACAAGATTGACTCATTCTTAGATAAGAACAGGGACACATTGTTTCAGGACCTGAAAAGAATGCTGTACAAGTCAAACAATCAGATAATTTCATCTATGTGGCCGGATGGTGCACAAGATATTACAAAAACAACAAAACGACCACAAACGGCCGGAACGATTTTCAAAAACTCAATGATTGCCCTGGTGAAAACACTGACAAGCAAGGAGCCCCATTATGTTCGTTGCATTAAACCCAATGATGTAAAGTCTCCACAATTGTTTGACAAGGAACGCGTGGAACATCAAGTGGCATATTTGGGCTTGTTGGAAAATGTCCGGGTGAGAAGGGCAGGATTTGCACATCGTACACCGTACGAAAAGTTTGTTCAGCGGTACAAAATGCTGTCTAGCAAAACGTGGCCCAATCCAAGAAATAATACGAAGGATGCAACGTCTGCTATCCTTCACACAACCGGATTGTTAAATGATGCCGTCTTTGGAAATACCAAGATCTTCATTAGGAATCCAAATAGTTTGTTCCAGTTGGAAAAGGTGCATAAATGGATGCAAAATTAATATGTTATGGGGTGAAGTGAGAATTTTATTTGGGTACAGAATGATTATTTTATATCTTTTGATTTTTCAGAGTCGTCAAGACATGATCCCTGGAATAGTAACCTTCCTGCAGAAAATGTGGCGAGGCTATCTTGCTCGAGAACTGTACAAACGCATGCGTGCAGTTCACCTAATAGCTGGAACCTACAGAAAATACAAACTGAGATCCTGGGTCACCGCTACTCAGCGTTCACTCGGTTTCCCAACCAATGTCAGTGGCGGCAGGGGTAACAAAGGTCGCATACCAGTGCCTTCATGTGGCTTAAACGTAAATTGGCCAAAAGCGCCAGGCCCCATTTCTCACTTGGTTGGTCTAATTCGGGCAGCGTATGGTCGCTGGTGGGCATGGACAATTCTTCGTCGCGTTCCTCAGGCTGACTGGCCACAACTCAGAATGAAGGTCCTGTGTCATACAGAGCTAATCAAAGGAAGGAGAAACAATTGGGGTCTTAATCGTGACTGGAAGGGTGATTACCTAATGTCGGAAGGACTTAACCAAGCGAGAGACTATCAACAAAGCTTTGAGCGACTTCAAAAGAAGGACGGTATCAAACAAGTTCTCTTCAGTTCCAGAATACTAAAGGCAACGCCAGGATCGGCAGGAAAGTGTGCTGAAAGGTCCATTTTAGTTTCGGATACGCACATTTACAAACTGGACGGACCTAAGGGATCCTTCAAGTCAATGAAAGCTGGCATTCCTTTGGCACAAGTCACAGGGCTGACGCTAACTCCTGGACCAGACCAACTAGTAATAATACATTTGAATACTGCGAGGGATATGGTTATAGCCTTGCATTGTGGCTCAGTTCAAGGAGTAAGCGCCTGGGTGTTATCCTCGCCAAATGGAGGACCTTCTCCTGATTTAACCGGAGAGTTTATCACAATAATTGTAACACAATGTCGCAAGTAAGTAGAAATAATTATTAAAATTAAGTTGCATCACATTTTATGACAACGCTAACAAAAGGAAAAGTGATGATTAAACATAAAATTAATGTTATTTTTACAGAATCAACAATTCACCAGTCAGAGTTAACGTCACTCCCAACGTGGAATGCAAACTAGCCAAAAAATCTACCAGTATTCGTGTGCAACTAGCGAATGAAGCAATTCCAATTTTCACAAAAGAAGGCCCTAACAAATTGGTTCTTTCTTGGCCCAATGTTCCAGAAAGCAGTACAACCATTAATAATGGATCCTCTGCTGCAAGACCGCCACTCGTTGCACAAATGAACCGAAACAACATTGCCAACAATGGAAATTATGGGAATGATAACCGAAACAGTTACTCAAATGGAAATAGTAATGGAAGTCATGAACCAAACAGGAATGGAAATGGCTACAACAACAACAGGCAATCAGACATGCCAAAACATGCCCTAACTAAGCCTAGTGCTAGGGCCCCTCCTCCACCAATTCCAAATCGTGTGGAGTCAGCCTACTGAAAACTGTACGAAATTAGTTTGTACAAAACATTGCGAAAGCTGGTATACGTTAAAAATAATTAAAAAATTGTGTGTGCGTGTGCCTCTAAATTTGGTAGTTACACGTTCTTCTGCAAGCCATTTTTAATGACTGTTCTTGTTATAATTACTTTCATTTGATTTTTTTGGACGGAGAAGATTGTTGCATTTATGTATCTTGTTTGCCTTTACCTATGACACAGAATAGATATACATTAATATTCAGTGCCAAATATTGTAAATCATTTTAATGCTTACACCATACCACATCCAAACCACATTATTTTAAATTTAATGGTACAGTTAAGTAAATTAGGTGATGTATTTTTTGTGTGACAAAAACTTCTCGTTTACTGTGTCATAGTATTTTTCCTGTTCATTGTGATTGTGTCATTGTTTCTAATATGTATGTATATTAAGTGTTTTCGTCCGGAATGATATCGTTCGCTAATTCCTAGTTAAGTTTATAGTTTAAAGATTATGTGTATTATCTGTACTTAATTAAAAGTATTTGGAGAAGTAGTCATATGGCTTTGTTAATTTGAGAGGCTGTCGCTACCAAACAACGAACTTTGTTTTATATTTTCTTGTACATAGAGTTCCAAACATATACGTCACATACTTGTACTTACGAATGATAAAATTGTAAATTACTCTAAAAAATTATTGCTTATATAATTTACAATGATATTTAACTAACATTAGTTTATTGAAGTTATAACACTAATAACTTTTTAGAATAAACAATTTATTTAAACGTTTTACTTCAATTCATAAGTCATAATTTCATCTTTTGTATACCGTAAATGAGTATATACATTTTCAGTACTTTTGCGAATGCTATACCAGAGGCGTGAACATTTTTTAGCCCAAAATTTAAACGCCATGGACAGTTTCAACAAGTACGGGCCACAAGGATAAAGCTATTTTAGGGAGCAATAGCCCCGTGAAAATTGTCGAGAGCAAGTTTACACTATGGTTATCCAAAATACTGACACCACTGATATGTTTGATGTCCTTGCCTGGAACTTCATGGATTTTCCCTTGTGGATCAGATCCTATAAAATGAAAATATTTCAAGATGTTTCAGTAAAGCATTTTCAAAGCTAAAATTAATGCTTTGATTGCTTATACCTGAATACTGAAATATGGCTCCAAGGTAAGAATCAATGGCACTTCCAAGCAATCCTCCAAGTGCTCCAATAAAGATGACAGGCCACTGGAAAATGTCAGTCATTTATTACATTACATCCAACTGACTCACAAGGCTGTCAGTTAATTTTTGGTCATACAGTAATTGTGATGAGGATGACGTACACAAATACGCATTTCAATATGGTGTCAATTTACATACCTGAGGAGGGCATTTTGCCAGTATAGCTGAGTCTACACCAAAGAGGATACTAAGATAATAAGTAATTCCTAACACCAAACCCCCCAGTAGACTGACTATCAAACCTCCAAGCGTTACTCCACCATTTGTACCTTGTGGAACCCTCCTCCATGTTGTTATCAGTCTTGGGGATGTTGTCGTAATAACGCTACCGATTTCAGACGCCCAGGTATCACCGTTAGCACAACTTATAGCTCCCAAAATACCAATCCCCAAGAACGATCCTCGGTAGTCGGTTTGGTAATCAATT
>JAHZMV010006069.1:0-35607 GCA_027743765.1 Coecobrya sp. COE2
TATATACAAGGAAAAATAGTATTCATCGGTGACGGTGACAATTTACACCATTTGCTTGTGTCCTTCAGTTTTGTAGAGGATTTACGATGCACACCCAGTCCTTTTTATTGCCTTCTCTTGAGCTCTCCTTCTGTTTCTCCCTTTGAACTCATTTACCTTATTGAACATCCATCTTGACTTGGCATCCGTGTCCCCGATCATGTCCGCGTAAAAAATATGTGTACTATCTATTCACTATGTTGCTAGCGTAAAATGGCTAATAATGTAATGTACACATGACTGCACTACTTTCTCTTCGTTTCTTTACTTACATGTTCGCAGGGAGCCATGCCAAAGTGTCAATGCTCCTGGGTTTTTTTTCGTTTGCAATACATATTGCACAATATACACCTACTCAAAAGTGTTCTATATCCAGTTCAAAAAAAATTGAGAGTAAAAGTTACTTTTTTTCTTCTTGTTTACACATGTCTTATGAAATTTAGTATATTAAACATAAAACGTGCCAACTGTTCCTATTCAGATACATTTTCCATTTCCCTTTCTCTCTAAATACTCTCTTTTCTCGTTCATCTTTCATTTCAAATGATATTTTCTCAAAACGAGCCAAATCTACAAGATCACCTTAAAAACTCTGGGATGAATAGGGAAAAAGCTGTAAATTTTGAGAACTGCCATTCATTTATCTAAGAAACAAATAAAGGTCTTGTAAAAAATTGCTCCTTAATATATTGCACATCAACAAAATTGCAATAAGGGAATACCAACGGATGTCTTTACCTATATAGATTTCACAATAAATTGTTTTTCTTTCCGTTGGAGAACAAATAATGTGTCTTCAAAAGACATGATCGCCATCATCATCGTTTATATAAGGTTTCATCGTCATATAGTCAGTTTTTGCAATAGTTCTTCTGCGGTAAACATGTAACTCATCCTTTCTGATGGAAGTAACGGCATTTGGAAATAAAAGAAACCGCTGCAGCTTTCCTCCTGGAAAAACATTACATTTTGTTTACTTATTGGTTCTCTCTCCTCGTTCACTTGGAGAGAGAGACATGACATTAAGACGTACATTATGCTCGTGTGTGACGTATGTATTTGGTTTGCTGTTTGCTCAAGCATCTCTAGCTTTTCTTCTCAGAATTCCTTCAGATGTCTTCTTAGGAAAAGAAAGAAGGAAAGAAAACAGACGGGTTGTTAATATTGCTCTGGTGGTGTTATTCTTTCCAAGTGTTCCTTCTTGTGGAAAAAGTGGAACTATTTAAGGATTGTTTAACTAAATAGCTCTCACTCTTCCTTTAGTACTATGTAGCAGTTTTTTTCTACATTTAACCTGATTTCTCTATCTTTTCTTTGGCGTTTCCATTGTCTCTCCTGTTATTATTGTTTCTACCGAGTATCAGTTCCTTTCTTTCTATCTCCTCTCAGAATACTAGTGTATTTTCCCAGTGAAGTTGAATCAAATATACTTAAGATAGTGTGAGTAATGTAGTGTTTATTTTCAACGTTTTTCACCAAAAATACTTTCAGTCTTCCAGTGAGTGTGTTTATTACTCTCTTATGGATGAAAGTGTCATTATTAGTAAATGTTCACTCGTAAGGAAATGACAATGAGGATACTGCAAGCATTCCACCATAGTTTTGTTTTAATAGTTACTTGCTTGCTTACACACATCATTTCCTTGGCATAACGATATGTTTTAAGCTACATATTATATACGAAACTACTTGGGTAAAGTGTAACAAACTGGTTGAGTTCCCATGTTTGTTCTCTTTTTTTTACCGATGATATTATCATTTCACACTTAGCTTACCGTGTAATATAAGTATGAATAGATTTCGCTTTGCGAATCACTCATTTTATCTGGGTCTTTACAGCGAAAATGTCAGAGAAAATGGCTGCTTTACAATTTTTCTGTACACTCTGACGAAGCTGATTGTGAATTCCAGGGACTAGAGAACAAATAATTTGTTTGATTCATAGTTTTTGCTATTCTACAATGTTTACTGCGCAGAAAGGGAAAAATACTGTGAAACAGTTATTGTTGAAATTTTTTAATGTGAAACATTCTGGGCACATGAAGAATGCATTGCGTAATAACCCTTTCAAGAATTCTTTTCTTTTTCTTAATGGCCCGGAATAGTATTCGTGCTCTTTGCTACTTCAGCAAAATAAGTGGAGTACACGTTTGTATATAAAAATTTAGCGTATTGGGACAAAAGAAATTACTTTATTGTTACATTTTTGTTAGTGTTGTGTTGCCTGCTCTGCTGCTCCACTTTCAGAATTGCTCACTCTGATATTAATAAGAAGATGTAGGAAGTAATAAAATTGCATTTTTCATGAGAAGGAGTACGAGATAAGAATGAAAACATGAAAAATGATTGAGTTTTAATAAGATGAAAAAATATTAAGGAGAATGAATATAGCAGCAGGAGAGGAAAATTATTTTTCTTGAGATTGTGGTCACGATAATGGATATGTTACTAATGGCCTGACTTGACTTTCTCCTCTCGTTGTGTGTTCTTTCTTGAGGTTTCACGAGCAACCTACTTTTTCCTTGGCTTTTAATAAGTACCATTCCTAATTGCACTAGTGACCATCCATCCGATTTGAGAATAAAAGGTTATATGCACAATAGGTAGGTACACTCGAATAAAAATGAGAATGAAAACTTTCATCATCTTAATACTGCATGCATCTAGGAAATTAATGACTTACTGAGTGAGTATCTACCTCCATAATATTCTATATTGTTATAAATTCATAAAAATGACCTGATCGTTCAGGGGTGGAGCATACAGAAATCGAGTCAAATGGAATAGAGCTCTGCTGCTAGCTTTCGTTTTTTATGAAATAAAAGATGCAGAGAGAACCTAAGTATATGTAGAGATATATTAGAGAAAGTTTTTGGCTTTCCGGTGGATAAATTCTTATTTGGCCTAGAAAAGGGAATACGTTGGGTAGGTAGTGGTAGTCCCTAGTCTTTCTCCGAGTCTTATTTTGTCTCAGCAAACTGTTTTCTCTCTGCTGCTGTGGCCACACAAATAAAACCAGCCGAATAATAACATTGTTGAACACCAGAGCACATATGCATTCGTGGCGGTCCGACTACATACAATTGTAAATTGCGGTTGTTGGTAGTGTTGTGTGTGGTTTCTGGCATCTGTAAGTTGTTACGTAAACCTAATATAAAGTTTTAAGCTGACATTTTTGGAGCACTTCTTTTTACTCATATTGATGTTCGGAGTGTTACATTATTTGAAACAGGCTCACAATCGTATACGCACACGCACTCATATATATGCTATATGAATGAATAGAAATCCTATATTGTTGGACTATCATGACTATTGCTCTTGTTGCGTATTATGCTTATTATAGTTCTTATGCGATGATGCGAAACTATTTGAGTTTTAGTATGTATTGTCGTATATGTAAAGTGATGAGATGACGAGAATATAAGCAAGATGTCAAGCAAAACTTAACAGAAGGACTTTGTGATTTTAGAGAGGAATTTGAGCAAGCCGCGAGATTACACATGTTATTATGAAATCACAAGAGTACAAGCCGGATTTGCAACAATATCTCCCATGCGTGTGTTATTATTATACTAGGTACTAGGGTACATGCTATCACATAAATGAAAGGATGTCATTTGCTTGAAGTTTTCAGATTTCTGTTTCGTTTTATGAGCCGAGTTTTCAAAAGACGGTCATTGCCTTCGTCGGCCAAATATGCACGAATGAGTGGGACAATGAAAACGATCATGATGATTATACGAGTTTTGCTCCAACGAAATCAGTTCGTGATGTGAATTTTCACTTTGCATACATATGAGATGTGTGTGTCCGTTTCAACTTTTCTCGGATTTCTTTTATTCTTCAAATCTAAAAATATTTTTGTCGGGCGAGCCGTTTTTGTCAGCTGTTGGAGAAAGGCTCTTTCGATTTATGATCTTGGACCATAATATGTTCAAGTCCTGTACGCATGCTACGCACATTCATACATCACTTATGCACGCACACACATCCTCTGGCTACAGTTTTAAGCCAAAGCGAAGGAATGTTGTGATGAAATCGGTTTGCGAAAAGAATGGTTCATTCTGTTTTTCTGAGATTCTAAGGGTTTGTGGATTAGTTCAATAGTACAGTGGATATTCTTTGAAATCTGAAAAATTTGTCATACATGTAACTCTGCAGCAACCATGTTGGTTAACATTCCGCGAGATGAAATCTGCGCGGATGGAAAATACAATATAAAATATACAACAGTATGCTTCCCTATAAATTGAAAATACCGTGCTTACCAACTGTTCCGTTTTGATTCAATCAATTCTTGTGTACTCAATCAAACACTCCATGCGTTCGCATTCATGATTCGCTTATGTTTTTGCAACTCTATTCTATAAAAAGCTTCCGGCAAAAACTTATTGGGATTGTCTTTGATGAAAACAAAAACCCATGCGGTGAAGGTGGAAATGGACAAGAATGTTTTGACTTTAGTGGCAGAATTGTGAGCAATATATTTACAGAACGTATACAAGGAAAATTCCTTTGTTCCCTATGTCATTTATTAGTAAATTCTGGAATTGTATGTTGGAAAAATTTAATACCCCCACTCACAAGTAATGTCAATCCGTCTGACTTTGATCCTAATGATGATATTTCACTTTTTACTTCTCGCATTTCTTCTGAAGTTCAGGTTTTTCCAAGTTAGTACTTTGAGCACAAAAACATTTTTTCGTGTGCATAGTTTTATACCCCTTGCAACCTTTCTCGTTTCGTTTCAAGATGAGTGACACGAGAACTTGTTTTTATTTCCTCTTTTGCACATATTACATACTACAAAA
This sequence comes from Coecobrya sp. COE2, assembly GCA_027743765.1. Taxonomy (NCBI): domain Eukaryota; kingdom Metazoa; phylum Arthropoda; class Collembola; order Entomobryomorpha; family Entomobryidae; genus Coecobrya; species Coecobrya sp. COE2. The sequence goes on from JAHZMV010006069.1 coordinate 4,854, forward strand.
ACAAAAAGACAGTTTGTATATTTTGTATCAAATGCAAACTTTATATGTTTATTGTAAGTGAAGTAGAGCCAATAAAAGCAAAACGCTATCGTGAGTCGTAATATGCCTCATATTCTACCTTCCAGGCACAGATGTGTGATTTTGCTCACAAAGTTCACGTGCCACGTTGATTACCCTGTTATTTAATGTGCCGAAACGCTTTCCAGCTTCATTAGTCGTGTTTTCCCGAAAAAGTTGCATATACTATTTTGTAGGAGACAAAAGTCGCATAAAACAGAGAGAGAAAGCATTGAGAGTCACAGGGCACCCTTCTTCAAAGCTAGTTAGTAATTCATCGAAGTAAAGTAACATGAAACTCTCTGTTGTTGTGCCTCTAGTTTACTTACTTATATTTTACAACTGCCATGCAAAGCGCTACTTCGACTACACGCATAAGCTTTTCACTGTGTTTGGTGTCATTGTTGTCAAAAGTTTTTTATATACATACTTATATACCAACACATACCTTATTATATGCATAAATACTTACACACGTGCGTACCTTTATTCACGCTCATTTTTCTTTTCATCGTGTGTGTGTACCGCCACTCTTCCTCTTCAGTTTGTTGTTACTGTTGCTGACGTATCCAGATAGCTAAAATTACACAAGCCAGTTTACTTGTTGGAAAATCCCTTCATTATTATTACAACATCGCACATTCAGCTCCTTGACGCTGTCGACAACCAACAGGGAAAGTATATAAATTGAGTAAAAAGACCCCCGACATCTAACACATTGCTTTACATGCATTGCATTCCATTCACATTATTTTATATACACAGACTGTAGACTCTGTGTATACGTGTATAACTTATAAAGAAATGGGAAAGTACAATGATGGGTGTGTCAGTTGGCTGAATTCCCCTCACGTACTCTTAACGTTCACATACGTGGAGCGAAAGACAGTTAACGGAAGCAACTTTCTCTTTTCTCCCTGTCCCTCTACTTTTTCTTCTTTCCTTTAATTCCTTATGCTTCCAATTAACTGTCTAAGGAAGAAGCACAAGACAGAAAAAGCGAAGGACTAGTAACAGAAATGGAGGAGTGAAGCATTCCCTTCATCCTGCCGACATTTTATTGATGAACGGCAGTATACATTCATAAACATTCCTTGTGATATAACTACAATATTATACAATGTTTTATATATATGCATAAATATATAACCGCTTACACTATCGTTTTCCAGTGAAATGTTATTTTTAATGTCTACATCCGCTTGATCACTCCAGATTGAATCGGAACGTTGGCGGCTATTTTCTTTCAAATTACACACAGAGGAAAGTTAGCATTAGTGATGGTATTGTCAATGTCAGCATCAATATATCTTGTACAGTTTTCCCCCACGGTGTAATCTATAAACTAAAGGCAAGAATTTGCCGCATGTGCAAAGATATAAAGCGATATGTAACCCATAAACATGATATACCCGTACAAGCCGTCTTATGTTTTATTTGTTATCAAAACTAGAATTCAGCCGATCAATTTTGATATATGTTTACCGGCCAATGTCATTTATCAAAGGTATTATGATATTGTCACGGACATTGTTTGCCGGTAAGTCGGCACACGTAAACTGAACACGGATTGTTTACAAGGGACTAAACCGAAACTCATTTCTTATAATGAGTGTCCGAATGGGAAACCAAAGAAATCAATCCGATCCGCTAAAAAGCAACTTAAGATGGGCAGAACAGTTTTGCTGCGCTGTTTCTTTAATGAGGGAACATAATATGATATGAAGATACTTCGTGCATTCATAGACAGAAAATAATTACAATTTGTATAAAGTATTGGTATAAAAGCATAATATGAAGTTCTTGTGTTACTTTTATCACACGTTTTCTTATAAGACATGACACGAGTTTCTGAATTTTGCGTTTGCTGCACGTGGGTGTTGTTTGATCGGATACCAAGCTAACGAATGTGTATACATCCCGTGTTTTGGTATTGTTGATTTGATTGAATTGCACCTCTCTCGTAATGGCAATAGTACACTTAACGTAAGTAATTTGATACAATTTCTTTATGTGTGTACAAATCAAGAGAAGAATGAGCGGATTGGTATATACTAAGAACACTGCATGGTTTTATTAGTCTTGTGGTTTTTTGCTGAGCAAGCTCCTAATAATAAGTAGGGAAACTCAGAAAATTACTTGGGCTGCTTCACATCACATCGACGGAAGAGTGAAGACACACTACTGGGCATCATATATTGTATTCCATGGCGTGTCCCTACTTTCTCACAACACTAATGACAACTTGAAGAAAGGAAGTAAGACCAGATCTGAAGAAAGCTGCAAATGAAGATTAGAATGGATCTGTGAATGAAAATAATGGAGAGGAGTATACAATGTGTATGTATATACGTATTTTTTGTGATAAGACTATTATTGGTCTCGTCTTGGAATGATCTTTGTATATTTTTTCTTGACTGCTGGGGCTGTAGATATGCCTATACGTATAAATGCATACTTATTTCTGGAGAGTGTCTCTTAGAAAGCAATGATCATTACTTGTGATGTGGATAATGATGGCAGTGGTGGTGCTCATGTCGAGCAGGGACTGCTTTTCTTACTGGAGAAAATGTGCCGTCGTTTTTTGCTTACTTGTAAATATTGTTCCAGAGCTGGTGTTATTCTCTACCGCTTGTTGTTGTGCTAATAGCCAGCAAGATCTTTTCCACTTTGATGATGATGATATCTTTGACGATACTACTCATTAATTTAAGGATTCTCAGCTGGTTTTGTGTGCAATGCTAACTTCTTTCATTCTGTTGGGAAAAACATTCACCCCAGTGGGTACAAAGAGAATTGAGAAGGAGACAGAGGGAGTAATAATGACTCCCTTCTGCTGGTAATGACATTGAAAGTAATAAAGAAAAACTTATTGAAACGATGATACCATTTGATTATAACGATAAGAACATCAGGACGGAAATAGAGAGAAAACAACCAGCAAGAAAATGAACTTGTGTATTTGAACTTTAATGAAAACGGTTATACCTGAATTTCGTTAAGATGCACACCTGATGTAACAGGAACATTAACATAAATGGAAAATGCTTGCTGTAAGTATTACGTCCATGTCTGGAGATTTTTGAGTACGGGAACTTTAATTTTATCATGCAAACTTATGTATATGCAGAGTTCAAGATAAGATCAAAGCAATTTACTAGACTTTATCTCAATGCGTATGTTGTAGACATGAAGTTCCTTTTAAATTATAAACGCTGAGCTTTCAATTGATTTTTTTCGCTTGAAATATAAAAATGTTCTCCTTCAATTTCACACATTGTTCATACGACAATCTTTTGATGCTTTTTTCTGTTACATAAATGGATGTTAAATCAGTATTTCCAGTAGAAATCTCTGTCTATGTACCCATTCTGATTCCCGATAAAAATATCCCAAGGTCTTTTTTCAGTTCTTTCGATCCAGTACGCGCGTCTCACATTCTTACTTATTTTGAATCTGGGTTAGTTGCTCTGTTGATATTTACTTTTTTATTACGCAATACAGGATGCATCTTGAAAGGAGCGTGTAGAGAAAATTTGATAAGAAATTTTGCCAGGAGCGTCTATTTTCCCTACTTTTCCGTCTGTTTACGCAAGGTGTAGGTACTCTTCACGGAAAAGGAAGCGGCAGAAATATATTCTAAAAGTGAAATCTGCCCAACAAAACTGCTTGAGAATAATATCACCATTTTATGGTTTCATCCTCCCTACTTCGTCCTTTACAAACATGAAGATCCCCGCAGCATATGTATTCTACAAGGTGAACGATTGGTAAAGTTTTTAGATAGGTACCTATATTCTTAGCTTATCTTATTACTAATAACCAGATACTGCACCACTAGCATCCAAACCAGTGTATAGTTTATCAAACAACATGCATATACCTAGTGCATAGCTGCACTTGGTTGGATTAAATGTGACATATTTATCTATAATATGTACATAGCTATCTTAAAAGCACCAAAATAATCAGTCTGACATGGATGGGCTGAATGAGCTAGTTGAGCCATTTACATAGCCATTTGCATGCCAATGAATCGATTGGCAAGGCATAATGCATGACGCGACCGAGGTTTTTTATGGATTACTGTGGCTTCTTCGGAAGTTTATTCTTTTATGCAATATGGTTATTTTTATACTATAAACTAACTTGGAGCTATTAACTGCAGTGGAAAATGGTATATGTATATCGAATTACTAACGTTTCACACGCACACTGGGAACTACATTACCTATATTACCTAATGCACATATTGCAGATAAAGAAGTTGTTTCTTGCGTATAATATTTCCATCTGCCAATTTTTCATCCACAAATATCCTCTTCCTTCCAAACAAAATGATGTTGTTCAGTTTTAAAGTATAAGACTCGGAAAAAATGGTGTATATTACCAAAAAGGGTATTGGTTTTGGTTATCTATTTCACGGCAAGATTTCTGAGCATCCGCGAACGATCTTTTTATCACCAGGAAGAATGAAATATCAAGAAAAAAACATCACCGCTGTTCCAATCTTTTCTCTATTTTTCTTAGAAATGAAGAAAAGAGAAAAAGTATGCGCATTTTATTCTCTTGTTCTCGTTCCCGTTGTTCCTGAATACCGATCACTTCACTTTCCTTGTAGTAAAGTAAAAAGAGTATATATTCTCTTCGCTTTCTCCCGGTTTTTTTCCTGCAAAGAAAAATGTACTGAAGGCTGTAGAAGACGCATCTCAATTTGGGAAATGTCTTGAATGAATGAGCCAAAAAGTTTTTTGCTTTCTTTGCTAATTTTTCAATTTTCTTTTCTTTAACAATCCTCTCTTTTCTTTTCTCTCTTGTCTTTTGTCTTTGACTGAATTTTCTAATGTGCGTGGTTTGTTCTACAACTTGGAAAGGAAGTTAAAACAAGGAAGGAGTAAAAAACGAATTTTCATTTTTTGGGTGGCAGTATCATCTCCTCTTTTCTTTCTCATTCACTTCCTCTTTCCCCATGTACATATACGCTGGCTTCATTTCTATCTTCTTAAGTTCGTTATTTCTGACAGAGTTACTGGAAAAAGTTGCGCTTGATAGTGAGAATTAAGTAGCTTTAGCTTTCCCTCTTTCGGCTTTCTTTCTTCGAATATATTTATAACCTCCTCATTTGTGAGGATTTTCCATTCTGCAGATGTGTGAACTGTAAAGAAATTGTGGTTTTTTCTCTAGGTGCAAAGAAGCTTTAAAGAGGGCTTCTTTTACCATGTAGACTTATCAGTAAAGAGAAAGTTGTATGGCAAAGAAGAAAAAAGTATTCATCGTAATTCTCAATAGTTTTAAGAAAGTCGAAGAAAATGACAGGGCTGTCATTTTCCAGCGGATTTACTTCTTTCTTTGAGGTTTCAAGTAAAGACGCGGATGATGAGGAGGAGGAGAATGGGTGGGTGGATAAAAAGAATAGAAATGCCATGACATATAGGAAAAGGGCGAGAAAGGATTAATTCTTTACTGCTTGTGACATTGCAATGGCATTTTTACTTTTTGATAAATTCATCCTGACATATGTCATCCAATCCGGTTGGTTCGACCCCACGCACACAGTTTCTCAAGTAGGATGTGGATTCTTTTATAAATGTGCACTTTTGAAGTAATCAGAATCAGCGTCATTCGCAGAAGAATTGTTTATTGGAACTACCACTTTGTTTTTACATGATAAAGTAATTTCCATTGGAATTGGAACTATAATTCAATTCCGATAGTTTCTCTGCTTTATAATGCTTTGCCCTGCTATAGCAGTAGTATAATTTAGATATAAATAATTTTCCCATTTCTAATGACTTTTTTCTTTTTTTGAATTCCAGGGACAGGATAATAAGAGTTAACCTCAGTAATATCAGTGGCATGGATTGCAAGGTAAGAGAACCACTTTTACTATATTATCGTACCATAATTTTAAATTAAATTATACCTAGTTTTCAATTTATACATATTATGTAAAATAGTTTAGGCCATGATATCTTAATCATTTAAATTATAATAAGCAGTTTCGTTTTATCGTTTTGTGCGCATCTGTAATTTATTGTTTGGTCTTATACGTAATTGAAATTAGTAAATTATTTTGTTCCAAAAACCTGTCTCATATTCTGGCAAATATGTATAGCTAATAATGCTTTTGAAAATTGAAAGCAATTTCATTATACAAAACATTATTACAATACAAGCAAATCAGAGATAAGAGAAAACGGTAATGATAATATTATGTACCCAACAAAGCAATAAAGAGGGATAAGAAGAAGGAGAGGGAGGTGGAATAGGGTATAAAAAGCTCTTTTGTTATAGGTAGGTGGAATATTTTCAAGAAAATGAGCATTCCCTTTGTGTATATTTCCATTTAATTATACGAAAGTTTTCTGATTTATTGATTAATAAAATTTTGAACCCGGTTCACTATTGTTTGTTGAGGTAAGAACGGCCATAAAATAAACTAATTTACAATGCTACAACCATCAATCATCGAATGGCAATAATTACCAAAATATAATGCTTCTCACTTGTTAAGCCATTAAAAACAATGCAGTACGTATTCAAAAACTTGAGTAGGGACACGTGCCTCAAAAGCCACAAAAGCCCTGTATACCTATTTATTTCATTAATTACTTTCCTCGTGGTGAGAAGGCAGGAAATAACTGAGGTAGAATGAATACTGATTCTTATTGTATTTGACAATTACAGAAAGATGCACTCGTTATGAACCCCACGGGACCAGCGAGCTGTGTTTCGAAAGGAAAATCCGAGGTGAGTCACCCATTTCGTATTGAATTGATTTTTTTCATGACCAATAAAAGTGAGGAGCTTTTGAAACGAATGATGCTCCACTCTAAAGCTCCTTCTCAGAGCTTATGCTACCAGAATTTTGCGGATTTAATATCCCTTAAGGGATATGGATCCCCACCCCACTATGTCAGGTGGATGATTGCTCATGCATGATTTCATTTTATCTTTTGCAGGATTTTGACTGTCGAAATCACGTTCGTGTCATCCAGTCTGTGGGGGATGGAAGCCGCCTTTACGTCTGTGGAACAAACGCCCACAATCCCAAAGACTGGGTCATTAATGTAAGCTTTCTTTCAAACCTTTATGCCAAAACAATCCAACCCAAGCCAATCATGTCACATTAAAGTAATAGGCCCTTCATATTTTATTCAGTTTTACTTTAAGTATGTAGTTTAGCAATCTACAATTTTTTGTTTCCCGAGGTCAACATTGATGATTTGTTTTTTACTTATTTTTTTAAAAATTTAACTAACCAATTTCTAAATAATCACTTCTTTGCCATGCTAAATTAAATATTTTAGCTGGTGCAATATATAACACGTTTGCTTTTTGATACATACATTAACTAATCAAATACCAAAATATTAAACAACAAAGGCTTTTATTATTATTTTGCTTATAAAAGCAGCTCTATAGAAAAGAAATGCGAAACATTGCTTTTTTGTTTCATCACTATGTATTAATAACAATTAATTAATTACCTATATTCGTGTCACTTTGTCTATTCTATTTATAGTCTAATGAATATTGTCATCGTGTTGTTTTGTGACACTCACTAATGACTATAAAACAGGCAACTTTTTATTATATTGCCAATAAAACAGAAAGGAAACTGTAAAAAACATTTCCACTTTTTTTCTCTCTTTGTCTTTGTGCGCTTCTGTGACTTCTGCTGTGCTGCTGTAACTACTTCTACTCATTCATTACTGATGCTGCTGGGGTATAGATTTCATCCTTTCTGGATAACGATGTAAGATTCTATGAATTCATCGATATTCATTCCATACACTTTTTATATAAAAAGTATGTACGTGTGATGTGATGTGTGCGTGTGTGCGAAACAAAGAAACTGGCGACAGTTTGTCACGTAGTTAGTTCATTATACATGAACAAAAAATGTCTGTGATATCGTGTTTTGAAATTTGTCTTGTCTTCGTACAAACTTACAAATAACCATGCTTATATATACAATGTATACTTATATAAATCGTAGATAAGTAGCGTACTTCATACTTTTCAAAATGCTAGAAAAATTTAAACATGGTCAAAAAGTCAGTTCGTACGTGTGAATCAATGATTAATAAATAATGAAACATTGGTTACATGAAAGCTATTTCTTATTTGCAGTGGAATCTCACTCCTCTTCCCCGACAAACCTTTGTACCAGGAATTGGCGAAGGCACTGCAAGATGCCCCTATGATCCTAATGATAACTCTACTGCTGTGTGGGTGGAAAACGGGAATCCGGATAATTTAAGCGGTCTGTACAGGTAGGTTTATTACGTGATAAGAATTTTATTTTTTTAAAGCTGTTCAAAATAATGGTGTGGGAGACCCATGTGATGAAAGAGAATGATTAGGTTAAGCTTTAAAGTTAGAAAACTAGGAAGAGAAAATGAAAGGCATGATGATGATGTATCTTGTCTGTTTACTCAGAAAGAATGAAATAATGATTTTAGATTGAGATTGATTGAACATTAAAGATAACCTACTTTTCCTAACCTTGGGGAAAATGTAAGCCGTAGGCATTCAGCCCGAAAATGTCCTAGTTTGTGTGATGAAAAGCTTTATCCCACGCTGAACATAAATAAAGTACAGTAGTGGTTCTTCTTAGAGATTTGGCAAACTTCCGTCTTGACTGTAAACTCTCGTAAAAATGGTTTTCAAAGAAAGTTTGCGTGGGAGTCTTTTGAAAATGCTGTTAGTCGGAATACATCAAAAGAATTCAGACACATTCAATTTATTCCACGTGTTGTATTCTGCAAAAATATACTACGCATTTTTTAGTTCGTTCCTGTTATGTTCGTTTTACATGGATAATTCCATGACAGGTACCATACCACCTAGCATGCTGTTTAAAATTTGTTATAGGTATTTGTTATACCATGATTATAGCGTATTTAGATCTTCCAACTTCCATATAAGGTGCTAATAGCTTGCTATTACCGTAAATTTATCTACAAAAACATGAATATTTTGCTTCTTGGTTATGTAAGGTAGGTAGTAGGAAGAAAGGTGTATATAGCGCTTACATAATATTATATGTATTAGAAAGTCTAATAAACAAAATGGTTATGTACTGGGACTCCCGTCATTTACTGACTGTATGACTGACGTACCCACTTATCGCCTAATGATCTTTTTATTTCAGCGGTACAAACGCAGAGTTCACAAAGGCCGACACTGTGATCTTTCGAACAGATTTATATGACATGAATACCCGGGAAAGGAAGTACAACTTCAAAAGAACATTAAAATACGACTCGAAATGGCTAGACAGTAAGTCTTCTTTTAATAATTTGCACATGTAAATACATACATATGTACATTTACCTATACATACATGCATGTTGTAAGTCGGCAGGAGAGGTTTATGAATTATGCATGATTTGCTAATTGGGATGAATAATGAATGTGTTGAAAATGCAATTGGGCAAGGAAAGATGCTCTTCGTATAGTCTACCTGGATTATGCTGATTAACAAGTAAAATGGCACTCATAAAATTCGTTTTTATTTTTGAAAAAATTTTGACTATTAAAAAATCTCACTTAGCATATTACTATGAACAAAATGTTAAATGGAGTGCCATCGTTCGAGAGCGTTCTACATACACTAATAGGCCATGATGACAGTAATTAATCATTGTGACACTTTTATTTTCTCCCTCTCTCTACGCAGAGTCTATCTATAGAGTGCCCGGAGATGACAGTCGATTTTATGCAATTTTCACTACCGTTGGGTCTGGATTCCATGGGTCTGCCTTGTGTGTATTCACGTTGGATTCGATCCAAGATGCTTTTAGAGGAAAGTTCAAGGAACAAGCTACCTCAAGTTCTGCCTGGCTTCCAGTTCTCTCTTCCAAAGTTCCAGAGCCCAGACCTGGAGAATGTGTCAATGACACGCAGACCCTTCCAGGTAAAATTTACCTTATTTTCCTTTAATATTGAATAATACCTACTTAAGCATGCAAAATTGATAATAACAAAGTTGGATGGCTTTCAATGCTGGTTTTCTTACTTATATTTTCAGACAATGTATTGAATTTCATTCGCTCTCATCCTCTCATGGACGAGGCTGTGTCCCATGATACCGGAAAACCAATTTTCTTCATGCAAGATCTAACTTTTACCCATCTTGTTGTGGAAAAGGTCCCCATTCCACTGGCCAGGCAAACTGGAGACTCTGAACACTATGCTGTCTACTTTGTTGGGAGTCGTAAGTTAACAAAAATGAATGGACAAGCTTTTATATGAAAAGCAGTGTATAGTAAATAGCAAGAGAAAATCGGTGCTAAATATTATACGATTATCTTTTTGAAATGAAATAGATGAAGGGAAAATTTACAAGATAGTACAATGGAGAGATGAAGAGGGAGAGAGTAAATCCGAACTGGTAGACATTTTGGAAGGCACATATCCTGAGCCGATCAGGGCTATGGAGATCTCACCTGCTGTAAGTTTTATAACAACTTATACGGTTAAATTCGGTAAACGCTTTTGTCTATAATGCATATAACATCCTTTCTCCAATATTTGCAGTTCAAGTCAATATACGTAGGATCTGACTACCGAGTTAGGCAGATCGGTGTAAATCCATGCCGTGCAAGATACGACAACTGCGTTCGTTGTGTGCGTGATCCGTACTGTGGATGGGACACCAAAGAGGGGATATGTAAACCGTATGCCCCAGGGTAAGTAAAGCTAAATAGATACACATTGGGAACCGTTTACTTTGATGTATTTTTAATGAGGTAAAAAGCTTTACATTCTATATATTTTGTCTCCCTCCCATACAGACTCCTTCAAAGCGTTGGAGGCAATGGAGCCGTTTGTAATTGCCGACGCTGCTCGCAGCAAAAGCGAGTCGTTGCAAATTGGGGCCAGAGCTTACATTTACAGGTAAAATTTTCTATTAAAATTGGTACACAAGAACGGTGCATGGTGACATTCAGTCTGCGGTTTGAATGCGTGTATGATTTAATGTAATATTTTTTTTGCTTTTACAGTGTTCCGTTTCCTTGCCAGGTCACACTTCGTCCTCTTTTGTTTCGCAGCCATACAAATGGTATCACATCCCCACGTCAAGTCAAAATAACCCTAATAATAATCAACCACAAGCAATTAAGTACAGGTGTGTATTCATATACTATACTGCTCAATCAAGCTGAAATAAACAAAATTATTAGCTTAGTATGCTAATCGAAATGGTTTCATGATTTTACTTCCAGTTCGGAAAAGCATGTCCTAACCGCTGACAGGGGCTTGGTTATCCTTAGTGTTAGTGAGACTGATGCTGGACAGTGGCAGTTGCGTTTCGAAGAAAAAGACATCTCCCTCACGTTATGTAGTTATAACGTAACAGTAGAAATACAAAAATGCTCCGCACCAACGCAAGCGTCAGACTTCCAGAAAGTGTACGCCGAGTGGTGTCACGAGTTCCAAAAATATAAACAAGCCATGCAGATATGGCAGAGGAGGCAAGAGGTATGTATGATACATTTGTATAAAAATGTATTATTAATGTTATCATAAATATGCATGCAAAAGTAACCAATTATAATGTTATTGCTCTACTGAACTTGAGAACTAATGTCTAAATTATTCCTTTCCTTGCAGCAATGTGGTAAAAAGAATGGAGGTGACCTGAGTGCCAACCAGCACAGTCATCCAAATGAAATCTTTCAGTCGAACCTTCCCTACGGCTGATTGTCTTAACTTATTTAGCAACTTAATTACTAAATTAAATTATTATATTTATATTTATCTAAGTGTACATACAGTGTGTCTGTAAATCCTTGTAACATATATTATGTATATACATATGTAGGTATATATAAAATTACATGTAAAATATTTAAGACAAATAATACGTATGGATAAGTGATGATCATCAAGTTTTAAGTTACTACGTTAAATGAAATCACTACTTATAATAGTCATTAGTCAACGCAATCGAACTTTTTTATACTTTTCATTGAATATATTGAATCGAAGTACATATATAATTAATATGTATAAGTGTAAATATATGCGTTCCATTGTGTAAATAAAGATAATATAATGATAAGAGGTACAGATAAGCACAGTGCCTATTTTAATTGCCACAAAAGTTAGAATAATGCTATAAGATTCACGTGACCAGTTCGCCTATTTAAGCAGCTCTAGGTCAATACTCTCCAGCCTCTGTAAAATATACGTAAAATTCCCAATAATCCTTGTATAGGTTTAGCGAATTCGTTTGTTAATTTTTCTATAGCTAATCTTCAACGAAAATGCTTTGAAGCAATCGCAACCAAGTAAGATGGAACCGTTTTAAAATAAAGCGAAGTAAATGATTTGCAATGATGGGAAACTACGTATTGTAGATTTTACATAAATACCATATTACAGCGAAAATAAAATTTTAAACCTTCCTTCACTTTCTACTCTATTTAAATTCTAAGGCAAACAACTAGGAATAAATTATTGTTAAAAAAGAAAACGAAATAATAGGTTAATTATATAGTTTGTACTCTTAAAACCTAAATATGGAATAATTGAATTGAAAATACAGGTACCAAATACGTGTATAATTCTTTAATAAGCAGCTTGAGTATTTTACATATTCAACGATTTAGGCTGAATTTCTCTTTCTTCTTTCTGGACATTTAAGAAAAAGATTTTTAAAAGACGTGTCAACCGTGTGGTATAAATACATATTATTCTATGCTAACCAAAAACATAATCTAACTAACTGTTTAACTCTATCTATTTTAGTCAGGTATTTTATGCACACTTTTGTTCATGTCTTTACACTTCTTCCGTGCAAAACAAAACAACATAAAATTATTGCTATAAAATTGCCCGTCATGTTACACTTTTTAAAAAAATAGACAGAGAAATAGGCAAGGTCAAAGCATAAATATTATGTAATCTGCATGATTTAATTTTTTTAATTTTGACAACAGCATGATAATATACTCATTATAACGAAAAAGGAGAAATTTTTATTGTGCAGAAAAGTAGATATTTTTAGTTAGCCAATAAGTCAGTTTGGAATGCTTATCACAATTGCGTATTATATACACAATTAATATAAATTAAAAACATACATAAGTCGTGTTCTTTAATGTAATTGTTAGTGCTTAGACTACTATATAGAGTAAATAGTTTATCCTTATTATTATAAATATATAACTGACTTTGTTTAAAGAAGCGTGTAACTTTTAACCCTTTCGCTACGCCCGTCATTTCTCCTATGTGTATAGCCAATGTCTTGCAATAATACCTGAAACTTAATAAAAAAACATGCGATTTTACTACGTATATTTAGCACCTTCAAGGTTTGTTCTATTTATTTAGCATTTTTGCAGCATCAACTATTATCTCATTTCGCACCATGTTTTACAGTAATCATCAGTGGCACGCATAAAAGCAACAAATGCTTTTTACCAATCCTCGTCAATCATAATTTTAATAGACACTTTACCCGACCCATCATCACTAATATTTCAGGTGTCACTATGAAGTGCTGACAATTATGCAGATTTTAATAACTTATTTATACCAAGCAAAATGTACATTTAAGCAATGAACTAAAATCCTACCAAAGTTTTACCAAAGAACTACATCACATCTTATGACAGTAAGTGACTACAATAATTCGTTAAATCCTGCTACTAGCTCAGTAGCCTTACCATGCAACATGGTCATCATAAATTACCTATATCGCTAAATAAAACCCTTAAAAACGAAAAGCAAAGCATCAATGCATTCAAACTTTTAGTTACTGAAATGCTGTTTTTTACCAGAGAGAATTTAATTTTCAATTATGTAAATAGATTTCTCTTATCTCTGAGCGTGTGTGGTAGTTGGTTTTTCATAAATTGCAATCGATCATCAACATTCACAGATGCAGATGCACTGATGCAAAATTTCTAACATACAACAAAACAATGCTCAACGGAGACGTAGAGACCAGTAACTTTGTTTTTAAGCCGTAGCCTTCGTTGAGTTCATATCGTCTCGAGTTTATGCAGCCATCTCAAGAATATTAAAGCAAACATGGAAAGAAGATAAGCAAAGAAAATATTTCAATGATATGCATAAATAATGCAATACATGCAGCAATACTCAATTTGTTATGCAGGCAAAGATGATAATCTCTAACATTAGATGCTAGGAGCGCGAGGACGACTGAAAGTTCATTAAAATGACACAAGGAGAACAAATTGTGATACAGAATACTTCACTAATGTTGAATATAGTCTTGCTTTATTCCTTTCATTTTGTATTTATCCTGTGATGGTAAGGACCTTTTTGTCAAGTAATATATCGGTTTTAAAGTTTCTTTTAAGTTTCCCTTCTGAGTTTCTGGCGAAGGCGTGTAACATTTCTTCCAGAAACTCACGTATCTCGGCTGTAGATACTCATTTGCTGGTAAACCTGGAAAAGCTTAAGAAAAATTAAGGTAGAAAACTGTTGCATTTTTTTATTTTTTATATACTATAAAATCCTACTAATTTTTATATAAAATATTCAATTTATCTTTTCATGTTGACATTGATCACGTTATTAACGATACATTTATTTGGAATAAAACAGGATCAGTCAGCAGACAGTTTTACTGCAAACAGACAACTGCATTGTAAACAATTTTTGTTGAAAATTATACAAAAAAGTACAAATAATATTGTTGCAATAATAGGCCATAGGGTTTGGGCTTGAATAGCAGGAGAGTCTTCATGATTACCATAAGAATCAGTGCGAGAGTAAATAATTAATAATAAATATGAATATACTTCATTATTCTTACGGACACAATAGAATCCGCTTTGTTAGTCAGCATCATCGTCACCCTCTTCATACGTACATATTGATCATCATCATATTATTATGATTACTTTTATTTCATGTGCTAACCATCTTTTCACTAAAAATCTACCCGAGTACTAGAGATCGTTTAAACTATTCTTATTTAAATTGACAACTCCTTTACAAAATATTGTTTATAGGAAAACTCGGTAAACCATCAATCGGTATATCCTGTCCAATTTACCCATATCATACACCACCACATCATTTACCCGCAGAATCCACATAACAGGCTCTTGTAAGAAAAGAAGTACATATAATGGTAATATGCCAGGGATGTATGAAATTTATCAGTATCAGCATCAATGATGATGATGACGATGAGGTTACCGATTTGTCATCTTCTTCTTAAATCAATGGATAATGCAGACAGCATTAGTTGAGGTTGATTATAGAAGAATATATATCTAGCCATCATCAGCATTATTCCCACTTAGCAAATATGACCGATAATCCTGTATACAGAAGCGAGCAGCAAAGTCATCGGTTATCTTCCGTAAATGACTTGCTATTATGCTTGTGATAATTAGTTCATTCACAACAGTCTTCTATTGAATTTGACGTGTCTCATATTATTTTTCATTTTCTTCACGTGCACAAACACATTATATTATGCCCGTAAATTCCTACTTTATTAAATATGTATGTTACGCACATAGGTATATAAAATATTGAACCTGGATCTAATCTCTCCTTTTGGGTACTCTTATATCTTTAGAAAACCGCCATCACAGCACTTTTTCTGCGCAGAGAATATTGATTTTTAATCTTGGCTTGATTCACATTCGGCAGTCAGTTAGACAGCACTAACCAAGGTAGAAACTGGAAAAACGCAGATTTACGTATTGACACAAATAGGAGATATAATATAGTTAAATAAGCTGTTTTTAACACATTCAAAATTTCATTAGCACCAGCATCACAGAGTGAAAATGTGTTATTTTTTAAATTATGAGCATTTAATTTATAAAATTGTGAAATGTCGAATTAACAATTTCTTACGCAAGTAAAACCTGGAAATGTCTGGGGCAGTCTGTGTTTACGTATTCTTTTTCTTTATTGTGCTAGATGAACACTAATAAAAATAGTGCTAATGGGGAAGATGCCTCATCGCCTGATACGTATCGATTTCGTGTGAACCGTATCAATTCCATTGTGGCTGGCTGTCATAAAGATCCAGTTAATCCAGTTCAAGTTCACACCATCAAGGAAGAGAACGAAGAAGAAGCACTGCCCTATATCACTTCATACCCATTAGAAACCATCCAGGGCTCGCCAGCATCTTCCACAGGGAGCAACGACAGTGATTTTGGTGCTAAACGTGGCAGTGTTGGAGGTGTTGGTCGTGAACGGTCAAACTCAAAAATCAATTTAATTGGTCGAGCGACTAATTTGAGTAAAAAGCAAAAAAGTGATCCCAATAATCCTCTATCCCCCAACATGTCTAATAGTAATTCCGGTCCTCCGCCAGTCGTGAGAAAATTCTCACTTGCTGGTATTTTGGGTAGGCGGAAAAGCTCTAATCTGCCTGATATTGAAGATTTTGCACAAACCAATTCGACGGTTGGAATATATGGGAAAAGTTTGCATCAATATACGCACGATGCTTTGCCAAAATTGGAAAATTATAGGAATCTCATGTCCTTCCATGCAAATCAACGACCCACCATAGATGAGCTTCATGAAGCAAAATTTCGAAGTCCCCAAAAGGTTAAATTACTTTCTTTACTAAAATACCCGAATTCCATATTGCCTCCCGGTATAATGCATGTGAAGAACAAAGTACGAGAAAGTTGAGCGTGCATTCATTTGTTGCTTCTTGTGCCGTCTGTAGGGAAACGTCCAAAATGGAGAAGAGGAGAAGCCTTCGAGTTCCGTAAAGTTCGGATGGATCGAGGGTTGCCTGGTAAGATGTCTCCTCAATATTTGGGGAGTCATGCTGTTTCTGAGGTTGTCGTGGATGGTTGCTCACGCTGGCATTGGTAAGTCTCATGAAACTCATCACGTGCGTCATCATTCATCTTGAAACGATTACGTATACGATTTAATGGTGATTGGTAACCCGTGGAATACGAAATAAAAGGTTTTCTATGTTGTTGTACGTAGTTCAATCATTGATAATTATTGCGATTTCGACCGTTGTGACTACCATCACTACCTTGTCGATGTCTGCCGTCAGCACCAATGGGGAAATCAAAGGAGGTAACGTCATCATAATATTCATAATATATTGCATATATCCTTTTATGGTAATCCTCTAAATCACGATGCTTAATCACCCATATCATTGTCAAGGACGTTTTGAAAATATTGAAGAAATTGCTTCATGAACAGAAAAATGAAAGTTTTATGTCCTATATATTTCACAGGTGGAATCTATTACATGATCTCAAGGTCTCTTGGACCTGAATGGGGTGGGGCAATAGGAGTCGTTTTCAGTTTCGCAAACGCAGGGATGGCGGCGTTAAACACTGTAGGATTTTCAGAGTCAATGATCTCCTTGCTAAGCACTAATGGCTTGCAAATTGTAGATGGTGGACAAAATGACAATAGAATCATCAGTTGTGTTGCTATTGTCGTCCTTCAGTCCATTATAATCATTGGAATGGAGTGGGAGGCGAAGGTAAGTTCAATCATTAATTTAAAAATTCGCACATTCGTTCTCTCCTTTTAAAATGTCATCACTTGAGTAAAATCTGATTTTAACCGGTTAGCTGAAACTAATTCACTTTTGCTTGCTTGTTTATTTACCAAGCCTGTCTTTTGCCTGTAAGTGACGCTTTTTAATTACCATTTATTGGAAAGGTCATTCGGTAACAACGATTAGCTCTTATGAGAAAGATGGGCAGCAGCATGGGGAAGGTTGAAAATTGTAATACAAAAGCATTGAGGTTTTAGAGCGAGAACCACGAGCCGCAGTACAAAAGTCAGAAAATAGGCTTACATAGAAATTCATATTACGAATCAATTGCTTTCGTTACCGTTTCGTTCGGCAAGTTTCATCCCATCTGAGTGCTACTGCAAGACCAAGAAAAGAGGAGTGATGAATTGATTAGACCAAAATTTATTCACTACTGTGGGCATTACAGCCAAGTTCTTTGTTCATTTACTCATTGATTTGTAATTGTAATGTACAGCACTCCCATCATCATCCGCTTCACGTTTACACTGACTATAATTGAATTCAATGCAAATACACACAAAATAAATCTAGAGCTAGAACTGCCGTTCAAAAAGATTGCTTTCGAAAGCAGAAACAGTCAAGCAGTAGCTGGTAGCGTTCATGATTCATTTTCATCATCATGATCATCATTATTTTATATTGCTACTACTGCACTGTGATGGAAGTTTTTCGTAATATGAGCTCAAATCGACCTTTTCGTTCCTCATCATCAGATTACAAAAAGGCTTATCTTTCTCTTGCTTTAGGTGTATGTATGATGATGAACATGAAGAAGGCAAAAGGAAATTAAAACCAGTCTGCTTGTACATGTTTGTACTTTTCCAACTCAATGTTCATAGATACTTTCTTGATTGCTTTGTTCACCATATAATATCCTCCTCCGCAACTGAATTTACACCGGCAGATGAAAATTGGAAAAGGAGAAAAGGCGTGCCTGTGAATGAACGTAATATGGAATTCATAGCACAGAGAGAAAAGGTGTAAATAATAACAGTGACAACAGCTTGAAATTAAATGTGTGCATATTACCATTTTATCTATGTTCACATATCACATCGTATATCAACTTGTGCAGACCGTGTTATGTAAGTTACGTATGACTTTTTGCAAATGCAGTCAAGTGGAGTTGTTCCTTTTGTTCTTTCCTTCGATTAGAAAATGTTAATCCTTTATTTAACCAAAGCTAGTCTGTAGAGTCTATGAGGAGAAGTGAATTGAATCACAATCTCTGCATGAATAGGTATACTCTCCCCCTCTTCCTCTGGAAAAATTTGTTTTTCATTACACGTGTAGTATATAGAGCTTATAAGCTAATTGAAAAGGAGACCTGTAGATTAGTAATTTTGCAAATGAAACGATGCAATGAAAGCTGGTTTCTCTGTATAAATATGTAGCGTGGTTGTATAGTTGATACCGTTATAAAGATTTAAGGGTAAAATAGAAACACAATGTGCAAAGAGTTGTATATAAGCTTGAGGTAAAGTAAACAAGCATAGCACAAAATTACAGTCATTGAAATCACTGCAATCTTCATTGTTCCTAGATTTTACTGTATATTTAACAGCTTTTTTAGTAAATACGCTTTACATACATCCACTTTTCCCAACGTTCAGTTCTTTTTTTGTTCTCATTACCCGCACCAGTGATACTGGCTGTTTTCCAAAGCGATGCTTGTTGGCTTTGGCTACACAGTTCCAGGAATTCCATGATACGATGAAAAGAATAAGTAAATAGACGACAAGTGAAGTAAATTTCCAATTCTACTGACCATAACCAAATAATCATGTGTACATGAACGTATTATTGCTTGGTTGTAAGGATAGAAGCGCACTGGTTTTTATCGAAAATCCATGAAAGCTAAAAAGCCACTTTCCAATAGGCACATACGAACTGAATGCCATTAATAGGCTGTTTTATATTATGATATATGTTGGTGATATGGGCAAAACACGAGAGGCAGAAAATGGTTGAGTATTTTTCTTTCATTTCCCGAACCACCACCTATGACCTAAATAAATTTCGATTCATTAATTAAGTTGGCTTTTCACCAACCCGTTACTTGAAAGGAAACGCTTTAATTTATAAACTTGTTTATTTATTTTCATGTAGATACCAAATGAAATGGGAAATACACTACATACATATTTTCTTCCAACTAACTCTTACTCTCACACTTTATTACCTCCAGATTAAAGTATTTTATGTTGTTTGCGTTTGATCATTATTCACTCACGATGCTATCTTATAATAAAAATGTAAAACTCGCTGTCTGCAATGAATTGTTTTATGGTGGAAAATAATTCCACTTTCTGCTTATGTATTTATGTAATTCATAAAGGGCACACATTTGACTTATCTTTTATGCTTCGTTTTGCAGGCACAAGTGGGACTTTTGATAATTTTATTAGTGGCAATGGGAGACTTTTTGATTGGTGCATTTATTGGACCCCAAAACGATGTTGATTTTTCCAGAGGTTGGATAGGTCTGAATGGTACGTGTTTACTGACTCATATCGTAACTTGATTTTCTTTACGGATCTTCCCCCGGATTGATTTTGTCCTTCTATTCTCACAAAAAAGTGATAATGAATGGCTTACGTGTTTTCCTGAAGATGAGTAAGAATAAATGTTTTACCTGTTCTCTTTCCACTTGTACACAGGAACCCTCCTAATGGAAAATTTGGGGCCGGGCTATAAATTCAGCGAAGGCGTTCAGCAAGACTTCTTTTCTATATTTTCCATTTTCTTTCCAGCAGTGGCAGGAATCCAGGCTGGTGCGAGTATCTCAGGAGATTTAAAAGTAATCTTTGCTCATATATGAATCTATTCATGAAGACTTTATTGGACGAGAAGTGGAGAGAATGTATGAGTACATTTGCGTGTGTCTGTTTTTACGTACTAATCTACCTACTTCACACGCTCATAGATTATTCTTGAGCGAAAGAAGTAGTTGCTGAAGAAGAACAACTCGATTTACCATCATGTAGAGAAAACCGGAATTCACAGTGATAGGAGTGGTGCGTAGCACAAGTGGCTGAAGGGTTCTCGGTTTTCTCGTGCATTAAATTTTCTCTCTGCTTCTCATCCTCCCATTCCAATGTTTTTACTGCCATGGCCATCGTTTGCTTGTGTGTCTGTAGGACCCTGGAGAGGCTATACCCAAGGGAACATTATTGGCAATTTTTTTAACATCTGGATCATACGCCCTTTTCGCCATTCTCGCCGGTTCTGGTACGCTTCGCGAAGCGACAGGCAACGTAACAGAAATAGATGACTGGTCATTTGCCAACTGCACTGGGAAACCTTGTAAATGGGGTTTGTACAATGATTATCAGGTAAAAATATCTTCTTGTCTAGTATGCATGCACACACTTAGCTTTTTTAAGAACTCAGGCATTGAAAGGAAAACTTTAAAAAAATCAAAGGGGAAAGGGACGCATTTGTAGCTCGGTCACGATTCCACGTGCTTAATAAATGTGCTCTCAACAACCGTACCACTCAACTCGTTTCCAACAACGAACGAGTACAGTAATGCTTTATTTCGTTCCAGTAACCCTAAAATTCCCGTTTTCATTTTTTGCCACCGTCCATAACACTTTTCCATCAATTCACGTAATGTTGCTACTGTATAGTAGTAATTTTCTTGGAAATGAAGTTGTGTTTTGAGTAAATGTGGAGTATTTTTATTGTACTAAAGTATGTATACATTTATGTATATAGAGGTTATTATTGTAACTTTCTAGGTTATGGGATTAATGTCTGCATTTGGACCGATTATCTACGCCGGATGCTTTGCTGCCACGCTCTCCTCAGCACTTTCATGTCTGGTTTCTGGCCCGAAAACATTCCAGGCTTTGTGCAAGGATAAAGTATATCCGTACATGTCCAAATTTGGGATTGGATATGGAAAGTCAGACGATCCGTATTGGTCTTATGCTATTGGATTTGTCATTGCTCTCATATTCATTCTTATAGGTATGTATGGATTTGTGCTTCCTCTTCTAAAATTGCTTCCATCATGAAATGATAAATTCGTTCAGTAATGCGAATGGAACGCTGTGAAATGCGATTATTGCCTGAGTGGGTGCAATTCAATTTTTCAAATTTTCCTTCATAAAAACAATTTTACATGCGAATGGCTCTCTAAACAATAGAAATCTCCTGGCTATAAGTTTGCTAACATTCCATTGTCATAAACATACCAATGTACATTGGGCTGGAAAATTGGAATCGTTCAAGTTATATTAATCACGTGCTATAAAGATATTTCTCGTTCAATAACAATAAAAGGCACTTATTGTAATCATGCATCTATCCATGGTTCACGGTAATTATCCGAAACCGATTTACAGAAACAAAAATTTTCCACTCAAAAATGAAAGATGATTAGCATAATGGAATCCATTTCCCTTGGTCGCCTTATGTATATGTATGTTGTCATTCTTATAATTCAAATAAATGGAAGTGGTACAATAAGATATGACACGGTAGAATTTATCAAAATCGCTTTTTTATGATTATAATATTCTTTCCACAATAATGTCTTTGCAATGCAAAACAGTAGAGGAAGTGTGGTTAGCAATTAGCTCAGAGCATTTTTACAAAGCATTTTGTAATGAAAAGTGGTATACCGGGTAGAGGTAAACTCATCAGAAATTATACCACAGGGATTATTAGGTTGGGTGTCCTTTTGTAAAAATGAATAAAAAATTCGATCATTTTGAAGCAGTATATTTACATACATTTTGTTATGCTTTTATTCTTTATCTACCTGTTCTAATCACATACTTATTATATGTATCCCATAAAATATGACAGCCACAAACAAAACTTTTTTTCAGTTTGACAACTTTGGTGGAACGTTAGCTGCCAGCAGAATCATTTTTCATATTTTTTGCGCAGTTTAAAAAAACGCCAAGTCATGTAATGTGAGTTTTAATAAGAAGCTGACGGAACAAGGTAGTTACGGCAAGATAATAATGGCTCTGATTTATAAAAAAGACAGATGTCTGAAATGTATTAAACATTGATCGTAACATGTAAACTTGCTTCTTGAAGAAAGCAGTCAGGTTTCTCTAGATGCTTTTGCTCAGTTGGAAATTGTAATAATATGAGTGATATGGAATAGACATTATGAAATTATAAGGCATTTGAACAGTTCTACTTGACTGAAAAAGCCATTGCAAATTTCCGGAGTAGTTTACAACTGATTTTACCAAGAGAGTTTTTAGCTTACATATCCATCAACTTCAAACGCAAAAGGGAAATGTTGCGATTTCAAGGCATTCAATTTACGATTACTGAACAAAGACATAAAAAAGTAGAGAGGATCCATAATATTCAACTAGGCAGACACCACGGTAAAGCTGTTGTGGCATGTTTGATAGGTTCATTTAATGCGTTTTCTATTTTTAATGACATCCTTCTCCATTTTTATGCTCTTTGAAATTCACTGGATCTGTGTGACTATCCACCGTACACTTTTGGGGAAACTAAACCGAAAAAAAACAGCCGACCTGAACGCTATTGCGCCACTTATTTCCAACTTTTTTATGGCTACCTACGCACTCCTAAATTTCTGTACTTTCCATGCCTCTCTTGTGAAGCCTTTGGGATGGCGACCTACATTCAAGGTAAGCGAAATATAAACGAATTTAGTCTAATGTAATGATATATCACCTATATTTGTGCCCTTTGTACATATATCTTGTGTGATCAGTGGTTAGATAAATCTTGTTAAATCCTCTATATACCTGTATAAACTGATGGTGACGGAGTGACATTATAAGTACATACATTCATGCCTTTGAAGATTACCTAATGTTGAAATTTTACTTGCTACACTTGCTTTAAAAACAAAATCATTCTATAGATTTTTTACCTGAATCAAACAAAGATACACTTTTATGTTGCGCTTCACTGTGAATAACAAGCAGCCGAAATAATTGGTTTTGTCAATATGTTTAACAGTATTACAACACATGGTTGAGTCTGATTGGAGCAATTTTATGCGTCGTTGTGATGTTTTTAATGAGCTGGGTAACTGCTTTGGTTTCCTTTGGTTGCGTCATTGCCCTTTTCGCTGGAGTCATCTACAGAAAACCAGGTATGCAAATGGATTTCAAAAAGTTTTTCATCCTTTTAACCATAGAGCCTTGTGTAAAACAATGGATTTTTCACAATTTTGGGTGACTTGTCTCGTGTCAAAGTATGTATTGATGGATGAGCCACTGGTAAAATAGGTCACCTTCTTACGGTACCAGTAATAACACCCGTTTTATATAATATACATCCATTTTCAGATCTGAACTGGGGAACATCGACACAAGCCCAAACGTACACTGATGCATTGACTGCCCTGGAAAAGTTGGCAGTTACGAAAGAGCACGTGAAAAATTACCGTCCGCAAATATTATGTCTTACGGGTGAGTAATTTTTTGAATGAAATAAATATTCAAAGACAGAATAAGGCCGGACCCTCTCTCGCTAATTTTGATCTGTTTGTGTGAAGATATAGCTCTTCAATTCTTGCGGAAAAAGTTTGAAATTGTGCAAAAGAGTAAAAAATATTGCATGTTCATTTACCATACAAAGCATAGAAACTCATTGGAGCACAAACAGTAAATTTTTATATTATGCTTACCTTTCTCATTATTGCCAACAATGACAAACAACTTTGCGTCCACTTCACTTTAATCAACTACCCTCTAGTACTTTCTTCAATCCCGAATTGTTTCCCTTTATTTATTTTTTTATTATTGTGCCATGCAGGAGCCCCATCCCACCGACCGACTCTGGTGGACTTTTGTTATTTGCTAACAAAGAAGCACTCATTGCTAATATGTGGACATATCAACAAAGAGCGTCAAGCGCCTCGAAGCCGAAAGATCACCATTCAAAATGGGTACGACTGGTTGCAACAACGCAAAGTGAAAGCTTTCTACGTGATGGTGGACAATTGTACCTTTGATGAAGGTGCCCAGGCGCTCATCCAATCCACGGGAATTGGAAAACTTGCTCCGAATATTTTACTCATGGGATACAAAGAAAATTGGCAGACTTGTCCACGAGAGGAAGTTCAAGACTACTTTACCGTTTTACAGTTAGTACATTATTTATTGGACGACCCATACTATACTTTATTTTACATCTTTACCCTTCCCCAGTTTACCCTATGTGCGCCTTAAACTGGTGCAGGAGAAAGCGAGGGAACAAAATTGGGCTTTTTTTTATATATTAGATGGTTATGTTATGATGTGTAATACCATGTGAAAAATGCGTACACAAATATGTATATACATTCATATAAAAACCATATTACCCGTCCACAGTAATATTCCTTATGCAAGCTATTTTTGATGTAAAGCACATTCCTCAGAAAGAAGCTATTGTCGAGTGCCTAGATACACGTACTTATTTTGTCATTGGATGCTGCTTTCTATTTTCAACTGCTACATTTTCTCTGCCAGAGTTTCCAACCATGAGTACATGTGATATTAGAGAGCCCACTACTACATACTTATTTCCCATCTTGCCAATTTGTAGTGGTTTAGAAGTTATTTTTCGCTGAACTGCTAAGAAAAAAACTTTCCCTTTCTTGCTATTTTTCTTGTTGGACAAACTCTTACACTAGCCAAGTACTCCGTGTACACTTTTGCTGTTATTGTGGTTACTCCTTGTCCCATTCTGTACTTTCTATATTTTCTCATTTTCCCCTTTGTATTCCACGTCTTCAAGCCATTTCATTCTTTCAACAAAGTATGCATGTACATTTGTATATAATATATTTCTTCTCTTCATAAAAGTAACTCGGTGCTGGCTTTCCACTTGCTTTATCTAAAAAAAACTTTTTTTCTAGAGATGTTCCACCGGAATGCTATGATACTGCTAGTAGCCGCAAACCTATAACTGCACTGGTTACAGTAACACATGAAGAGTTTGACCAGCTTTTTACTCTAATAAATGCTATGATTCGATTTAAGTTGTGATCCTGTGGTGGTGGTTTGTGGGTTTGTAGTGTTTCAGTTATCTATGTTTACAAATCTATGGGTACTTGTCTTATCTATGTCTCTGTGTATAGTATATATCATGTCTATAGTTAATCTTATGGATGATGATGACTTAGTATGATGAGTTGACGGTTTTTAGGAGTACTGCAGCAGCAGTTTGCGATGATGGTAGACTTTGGTCAGAAATTTACTATACTAATCATGAAATAAGACGGGCAGTAGCAAAATCTGACGACCGCTCCGTCATATCGTGTCCCGAGAACGAAATTGTGGAACGAAATGGTTTGACTGCTAAACTATTGTTCTTGGTAGCGAACCAAGTAAAACTTTTCTCCTCATGCTCTCGTACTTTCTGGGCAGTCATGTGGAAATGCTGTTGAGAGATATCAAATTTTATGCAAACTACTACGGTTAAATAACATGTTCGTGAGCCTGTATGTGATGATACAGCCACCAAAAACTCTCCCAACTAACTAACCACTCATTACGCTTTCCCAAAACCCCAATAATATTATGTAGTACGTAGTCAGCTCACAAGATCATTAAAATACCTTTTTTCATGAATGATGCTGACTTTGCTTATTGTGGTGATTTTCAGTGAAGCGTTGGACAATTACATGGCTATAGGGATACTCCGTGTGAAAGGTGGCCTCAACAGTTCTCATTTGACTGGGTCATTAGCTCCAGGGAATAATACAACAGCGGAGGAGAATGGAGGTGGATTTCCAAAAACTTCCTCCCATTCCAGCTTGGGCTATGACGACAATAATCATGAGGTGGACTTTGATCCAGATGTGATTGCAGAGTTTAGAACGCCCCAAACCCACAGGAAAGAGGTTACAGAGGATGACAAATTGAAATTTGGAAGCAAGCGGAATAAGTCGGATGAACATCTTGATTCTACTGGAATCTACAGGTACACTAGTAGTGATAACTAACGATATAAAGTATGTAATCTAGTTAGAAATTCTCATTAGTAGATATGAGCACAGTTTGTGGAAATTACTGAAATCTTTATCGAGGTGATTACAGAGATAGCATAATATTATACGAAGAGCGCAATGAATAAGAAAATGCTTATTGTAAGTGTTATTTCAGCGTACCAAGACGTCAGCATAAACTGTAGTAGAAATTGCGTATCTGCAAACATTGGTTCAAAGAGAGAACAGTAAACAGATAGACGTGCTGTGTGAATTGTAACGCAAAAGAAAGACAGACGGAAGAAAATGTACGTGTTGTAATGGTTGAACGAGTCTTTAGTGTATTTGTCGTTGCGAGAACTAATGTATGTAATGGTTGGTAACGAGAAAAAACACTTATCTTCAGCACCGTTCCGTCATCCTATCCCATTTGCTGAGTTGAGTAGTTAGATCTTTAATAGCCATGATTTTCCAGCACCTTGTTTTATCATTCATTCAAACAAGCACGTTCACTCAGCACGTCGCGGTTGCTTTGCTGGTTAAACCCAACCAGGCGTAGAAATGATAGCCGGATCGCATTAGTAAATTGTGGTCGTGATCTACAAAGATGATCCTGTGTATTTGCGGCTATGTTGACAGAGCTTCATTTTTAAGCTTGAGAAAGTTGGTGAAAACTTTTACAGCAGCAGTGGTTGGATGTGGTTGGCTGTGTTGCTCTAGCTCACATTCAAATGAACAACAGTTACGCAGGATGATTGAAGTTATTCTAGTCAAATTTTAATGAGTGTAACAATTATATATGCTTTCCTGGGAACGTTTTTATGTTTATATGTATGTACTTAATCTGTTTTCTCTTTATAGGGGCTCTTCTGACGGATCCGACGAGGTTAAGGACATTACCTCCAATCTTTCATTCTTTCATGATAAGCAGGGGCAAGGAAATATCGACGTTTGGTGGCTTTATGATGATGGAGGTAGGTTAAATGCATTACTAGCAGTTATCGTAATAGCGAGTGCGCCTTTATGGGAATTAACTATCAAAACCTGAACAAATAGTCAGTGTTCCCATTTCTCATGCGTGTATGAATTAAATCCAATGCTCGCTGGCTGCCCACCAACCACTAAAACGGTCAATGGTCATTTCCAATATGAAAAATGGCTACCATATTTTTTACAAAAAATTAAAACTACACAGTGAATCCTATATATTTTTTATTTGTTTTAGGTCTCACGTTACTTTTACCTTACATTGTGAGCACAAGAAAAAATTGGGCTACTTGTAAGCTTCGTGTTTTTGCCTTGAGCAACAAAAAAGATCAAATGGAACAAGAGTTGCGTGGGTAAGAATTGAGTTTCTCTTTCTTTTTTTATAAATTTAACTCATGGTTCAAGAGCCCACATTAACTCACACAAATGTCTTAAAATAGTAGTAGTAATAATAGTGTGGGTAGGTATATTATGTATATATGCTCTTATGGAAGAAAATTATTTTTGGTCATCAGTCTCAATCCCAAACCAAGTAAGTTTTATTTTCCCTTTGCGATAGAATGGCTGCGTTGCTGTCCAAGTTCCGTATTGACTACTCTGACTTAACCCTGATTCCTGACATAACTAAAAGGGCAGAGGGGACCACAAGAGCCTTTTTTGATGGCATCATTAAGGATTTCAAAGGAGATCCAGAAGATAGTGGTACGTCAAATATATGTCACATATATGAATTATGTCTAGTGACCCATGAGAAAATATGATGTAATCTAAATACATATCCAAGCACATAAATATATATAACCTGGTTAATATATATTTTGACATTTGAAGTGTATATGAACATTGGCAACAAGAAAGCTAATATACTGTGAGAAGGAATCACAGAGCTTCGCATCAATGAACAAGCTTTTTAAATATTTTGGCATTTCTCATTTACTTGGCGAGTTATGCTTAAGAAGGCATTACAAAATGTCACTAAAATATATTAAGCTAGAGAAGCGTTTGACGGTCAAAAACAGGAGAACAGTGCTATAATTATATAGTGGCCATAATGTCATGAACAATTTCTTTTTTTATCTGTAACGTGCACAGATCATCCTGAGACGGTTATTGGGGATGCAGAACTTATGGCACTGAAGGAGAAAACCAATCGTCACATGCGGCTTCGTGAGCTTTTACTGGAACACTCTGCAAATGCCAATCTTATCGTGATGTGAGTGCACTCTTTAACTGAGCATAGTTACAGTACAGGCAGCTGAAAGCATTTATATAGCTTTTACAATTAATTAATTCGTTTCGTGTTTATAATGTTTAGGACGCTTCCTGTTCCAAGAAAAGGCACTGTCTCCGCACCGTTGTACATGGCTTGGTTAGAAACCCTGACCCAAGACATGCCTCCATTCCTGTTGGTCAGAGGAAATCAAACTTCAGTCCTAACATTTTATTCGTAAAAGGTGGATTTCTGACTGTAATCTTTTGTCATCATCGCCATTTCTAGTGAAATTTTGTATTGTGGGTGTTTTATCGTTTCGTTATAAAATTGCATTATACGAGTTATAATGAAAAAGAAAACAGCATCGTTTCGTGTACGTGCTGATTGAAGAATCGATTTCGATTCTCATCGGTTGGCTGGATGGCCAACATTTAAATGAATATTTGCGGGGATTTTAATTAAGTTAAGTTCTCTTTTGCTTTAATATATGTGTTTATAGAGAAAAATAAGAAAAGATGCAAGTGAAATCAAGCACCTGCCAATAATTGTGTCCTTCATTTACGTTACGTACCTTTTTAGTTTATTTTACATTTTAAAAGTTATAGTGTTTATATTATATTTGATTATTATTACATATTTTAATGTTACGTTGAAACGCTAATAAAATTTAGAGTATTGTTTTAAAATAAACGCCCTGGTCTGTTTCGTGTGTACAGTTTTTCCAATGAAAGATATGGGGAAACAGTCTTACGTTGCCCCAACTTTCACACTGCTTTCTCTCAAAACATCAGAAGTGGTAGCCTGCTCTTCGATATCATGAATGGGTGAAGTAACCAATAGACAGATTACCAATCTCTTTTTTCAATGAATAGAAAATAAGAAGGAATGTTTACTATTTCTTTTGTTCAACGACTGCTCACTAACCACTTCACCTTAAATGAAAGTTATCGCTCTTGAGAATAGTGGCCATAGCTTAGTCGTGTTCTACCTGCCTTAATGATCATCATCAATTAAGAAAAACCATTTACTCTTCTGGTTATGTAACACGGTACACTCAAGTGTAAACATTACCTTTTATCAGACAAATGAAAAGATGCGGTAGTCTAGCATGCAATATTAAAGTTAGCATGAATTGGGGAGCACACAAAACGAGAAAGTTCAGATTATTACATAATATGCACCCATATATATACACACCCCTGTAAACTGAAAAATAAAACTGGATAGTCTTTATTCGTAACCAGACATTCTTCTCAATGGTTAATGGTTGTACGAAAATACATAAGTTGTTAATTCTTGTTAAACTTGATCGCATTAAGTCCTTACAGAGTCTCTAACGAGAGGTTAACTTGTAGGAAAGTAGGGTGTTAATAGGATTAAAAAAACTTGATTGAGGTCTCAAGTACATCATTAGGCCTAGGTTGAACATTGTTTAATGTTATCATTATTCATTAGGAAGTAGCCAAAATAGTCTAAACTAAGGACTCTTTACAGTTACATACATAGAACTACGTAAACAATATGCTTGCCAAATAACAAGGAGTCGAATCTAGACAAATTTTCGTAGTTAAGTCTGTCGGATTAAAACTTGGCGTTTCTCTGTTTAGTTGGTAAAAATAGACAGACTGACATCTGATCTAATTTCGACAAGATAAGTACATTATAATTAATGAGTTTTAAGTCGCGAGTTCTTTACCAATGGTTAAACATATTGATGTTACTTTCAACTTCATTGGACTGTAAGTAACAGCAATATTTACAACGTAGTAAGCATTTATCCCTAGTACCTAGTAGTGAACACTGCACTGCGTAACATGACCATCGCATTCAGCAGTTTCTAGAAAGACTTTTAGGTAATTGGAGCTCCATCGTTTCCTACTTTTGACTCTTTGTCAACGTTCATTTTTAAATCTGTAACAAAATTAAAAGTTCAGGCTTAGTGTTGACTTTCAACTCATTCGTTGTTGGCGGTCTTCATTTTCACGGCTGGAATTGTCTCATTTGGCACGCAACTATTTGGTGG
>JAHZMV010006070.1:0-15555 GCA_027743765.1 Coecobrya sp. COE2
CAGTCGTGCTTTCAAAGTTTTGGGGTTTCGGCGATTATTTTTTAGACAACTTATAAGACAAGGTGGCTGAAAAATATCGAAGCTTGAAATGACCTATAGTAATGCGTTCATGAGCTTTTATGAAAAGTCATGAAAATGTAACCCATCTTAAAATCATCGTTTCAATGGACGTGGCCAATAATGGAACTGGAATAAATCATTTTTCATACATGCTCATTCTTGCACAGGAAGCATTATATTTCATGAAACAACTAACCTAAAAGCTTTACACCAAATGTTGGGGCTATAGGAGAAAGTTCTGTAAACCAAGTCCTTTATAATTCCTGTGCTACTTTAATATTTCGTTTAAGTCTATTACTTAATAGTTTTCAAGCAACCATATGTGCTGGTCTTCTTGCAAGCTTTTATATTCAGAATTCTCACTCTTGCCCCGTCCACAACAACCAATGTATCCTTCCATACATTGAACTATATTTTGTGTATGTGGAAGCCATCCAATATGTAAACTCTCTTCTTGTTTTCATCCTACAGCACAGAAAACACAATGCCTTTTGCAACAATGTGCTTACACACACATCTCCCATCATACAATATAGACTCTTGCTTTTAACTTCGACAAGGTATTATGGCAATAAAAGCGTTCCCAAAGTTCATATAACAAAGTACCATTTAGCCGCAGAAACGTACATTATTTTTATCAGAATTAGAACAGGTATTACGTTCTTTTTTTTACGTATCCGCTTTTATATGGACTTTGCATCCCATATGCATATTATACATATTTAATAGATTGCCGACTCTCTGGCTTGTGCGCTCATGTTAACTTATTGCCATAATCATGTTCTGGTTCATATGAGATAGGTATAAAATGCTAGCATTAGAAGAAAACTCTAAAAGAAAAGACGACGCAAAATGGGAATCGCTATATAATGATGTTCGGTGTTAAGTGCATTAGGCAGCAGCAGCAGTGGAGTGCACACAAAAAAAGGCAGGCATCCAACCTCACACTCTTCTCCACTTGCTTTTTTTCCCTTTATAAATCTCACATGGCTTCAAATACAAAGTATTGGAACAAAAATTGAAGAAAATGTTGTATGAACCAAGTATAAAATATATAAAGAGAGAGATGGAATCAATGAGTCGACGCACTGTTGTTTGTTGTGGGTATCACCACACCAAACATACTACTAAGTCGGTTCGGTGGACGGATAATAATTTTATATACAGGTTCTCTCTAGCTATTTTTCTTCACAGATGAAGCTTGCTTTTTTGCTCTCTTCTCTCTTTTGGCTTGGCTTACCCTTGTTGCTATGCTGTCTCTTCCCTGGTGTTCTTGTAATGATATTGGTCTTGGTTCTGTGAATATTGTGTGGCGTTATATTTTATATGCTGCTATTTGAACACACGGGATTTCTGTTGTAAGTATCATCATCTCCAATGCATCATCATATAACATGAGATCATATAAAAAGAGAGAGAAGAGATCTATCCAATTTTCAGAGAATGCACATACACGCTTGGAACTCTAGATTATCATTATTGTGGAACACGAAGGAAGAGCATGCCGATATTACAAGAAATTGCTTGGGATGATTTTTTTTCTCCTCTTCTTCTTTGCTTTTTAGAAAAGAGTTGAATGGTAAAAAGAGCGCAAAAAAAAGAAGAGAATGAAGCATGTTTGCAGAAAGAGACAAGTAGACACAAGGGGAGGGCTTTTGCTTTTCTAGTTAACAAGACAAAAAAACTGCCAAATTTTACTTTTGCGTTTATTGAGAAAAAAGGGATATAAAAAAAGAGTTTTGTGTAAGGTTGTTGATGCTCTGATGCCGTTTTGTTGGGATTTTTTGGGATGATGAGCAAAGCTTTGGGTTTCGTATGTACTTGTTTATTTATTACTACTACTACATATTGCACTGCCATGAAAAGATTTTTTTTTCGCCCATACCGTATGCACAAGCGAAACTCGTGTGAGCAGCAGCATACATACTTTTCCAATTCACAATATTAGCAATCACTTCCACTTGATTTCATCAGCCAAAGCTTTAACTATCTAGGTATGTAATGTATTATCTGCAATAATAATGTAATGTGCATGCATCCATCTCCTGCCCAAAGAGCCTTGACTTTTTCTCCCTCTCTCATTCATCAACACTAGCAGAAAGACTGGTCTCTGCAGAAAAACGTAATATTTTTTTCTATTCTTGTAACAATTTCTCTATTTTTGTTTTCATTCGAAGACACGACCAAAAGGATTTTAAATCTTAAAAGGAAAGTGTAATTTTTTTCCCCTAACGTTTTTCACGTGTGTCATGTATATAAAATGATGCTCATATATTTAAACCCTTGCATGTATATATATGCGACTGTAAATCTTAAAACCCTTGTACCTTCTTTGTGTAAAATGATCATCACTGGTTTCTTTGTTTTCCTTCATCATCATAACTATTCATAACATCCTTTTCTTGTGTATCCTTTCCAGGCAGTTAGAAAAAGGAAGCATCTTGATGATCACTACTATCACCCTCCTCATCATATTGCATCGTCATTATAGAAGGAAAGGAAGCGAGACAAAAAGGGAAGGATAAAGGATGCAGGTGTTGTGAACACAGCGGACTGGCATTATTAGACATTCATGGGATTTTTTTTTGGTGGAGGTGGACTATGTTTTGTTTATCATCATCCGTATATCGCCACTTACCTCTCTGTTGTTATTGCAACAGGGAATATATAAGAGATACACTCATTGAAACCTCTTCCATTTCTCCCGTCGTGAGAAGTCGTAAAAATGTAAAAATGTCTAATTTTCTTTCGGTTCTATTTATTTCTTCGTTACTTCTTTGTTCAAATGGAATGGGAATATTTGTGAGGTTGTTTATAAAAGAGAGGGCGATGATGTTGATGATAACTTAGTCATCATACCACAAGCACAGTATGAGCATGACTCCACAAGTTTTCATGCATTTTATCATTAAGCTCATCAGAGCATCATCCGATGCACAGGAAAAACAAGAAAGATTTTAAAATAGGCATAGAACATAGTACAATGTGAACTTGGATGGCTTCCTATCTTTTGACTATATTTAAATGCTAGAAAAAGAATGAGAAGACAGAGAAGATAAAGCTGTTACATG
Source organism: Coecobrya sp. COE2 (assembly GCA_027743765.1). NCBI lineage: Eukaryota > Metazoa > Arthropoda > Collembola > Entomobryomorpha > Entomobryidae > Coecobrya > Coecobrya sp. COE2. The sequence goes on from JAHZMV010006070.1 coordinate 3,132, forward strand.
TCGTTGTACATAACTTGTTCTCCTATCTCAATTTATCCATGGATTTATATAAAAAAATCGTCCAGAAAAAAAATATAATCTCATCAGCATTTTGATTGTAGTTGTCGTCTTGAACGAACGACACCACCGTGACATGCTCTTATTTTTATCAATAAATAAAGCAAACAACAGCGTTTTCTTATTATGTAAGGTCGAATTCTCTGCTATCCATCAAAAAAATGGAGACGGCTGCGTTTACTTTTGCAGGCCCTTATCTGTCTCTCGTCTCTTGTTTGATATTTACCTACATACCTAACGACAGTTTTATATGAGTATTGAAACAAGAGGTTACGTTGGGGAGGTGGAAACATATACACACACACCCTCCACTCCCCCAACGCCCTCAAAGCCTGCTACTGTTTCTCTGAGCGTAACCGATAACAAAAAAAAACCAGTAATAAGAATGATTACGCAAGTAAACCAAGTTGTGTGCTGGACGCTGCTGGTCAAAGTCAAACAAGAGCAGAAAGAAGAGAGGTATAACGGTTGTCTATAAATAAACAGGAATGAAAGAGGGAGAGAGGGCAACGTTATAATAAAAACAAGTTGATAAAAATTAGTATTTATAATGACATGATATATGATATACAGGAACCATCATCTCTAACGTAATATCTGAGCACAAGTGACATTTACCATTTACGTATGTGATGTATTGATTTATTTATTTATATCAAAAAAGGAAGAAAATATGATGAAAAGAAGAAAAAAATTCCTTCCACACACAGAGAGAAAAAGTGGATCATCAGAGGGCAACGGAAAAGACGGGACAAAAATGTTGATGGGTGAGAGATGACATGATAGACTACGTGACGTGATAACAAAATCGACAGGATAAACAAGACGGAGTTTAATCCACTGAATTGAATAATAATAATAATAATGCTGTAAAAAAACGTAATGTACGAAACTGGAGCATTCATGGCTTTGATAATAATATCCAAACAAGCTAAAGGAAAAGTACTGGCGTAGCAAACTGAACCGATTCAAGTCAGCACAATTAAATTTAACTGGATTTGAGATAAGAACTGCTGAAATCCACGAATACAATGTTGAGTCGGCAACTCACCCAGTTTAGGTTACGTCAGTTTTTCATTTTTGTCCGACATGGACAGTGACATGATGATAACAGCGGCACGGGGAGAGAATGCACGATTCAGCAGTAGCAACAGAAGCAATAGACTTTTGGCTGACTCTGGCAGACTTGCTGGCGCATAATCATTAAAATGACTTAAGCTTACCTTATTCATCTTTTCATCCGAGTCAAAAGCAGATCGCTTTTGAGCGACTGACTATGTATTATGCATAACCAATGTAACTCTCTGTAGTAACGTTGTAAAGAATAGTCGTGTGAATTACATTTGTAAACAAATTAATATTTCTGCATTCCAACCGATTCATAAAACTTTAACTTGAAAATAGCCCGATAATCATTTTATGAGCCACTGGGGAAATAATTGCAGCAAGATGAAGACAAGGACTATTGGGGGATAACAGGCATGAATAATTTTTAATCTATTTCTAACAACATACGTCATGTTTTAACCCAATGATGCAATTAACTCATCATGTTTCCAATACCTTTAAAAATTTCATGGTCTTACCTAAACGTTTCAGTGAATTATTAACTTTTTTCATTAATTAATCTCGGCAGCGTTTACTGTTGATGACGGACGTCAGACAAACAGTGTACAAAGTAATATTTAACTTTAACAGTAGTACCACAAATGTTTATTATGTTCTTTATTTATGATTCATTGTGCTCCAAATCTATTCGGCATGCTTATATAGGTACATTATATACAATTTTCTGTTTTGGCTTCCCTTTCCACTCGCTGGCATTGCCAGAGAGATGATATAAATAAGAGTGGGATGGAGACGGTTTTTGACGCTCACCGTACAGAAATATACTAATTTATTGGTAAAAGCGTTGGGATTTTGGGAATCATGTTGTGCAATATTTTCTCTACAAGTGTCACCGGATGCAGAACGAGGAAAATTTCTCAAATTTCTTCGTCTCTCTCCGTTTGTGCACGTCGAGAAAAACACTTAAAAAAATATCGTCTACTTGCATACAGCACTAAAGTGCACATCTCAAGGATATCTCTCTCTCTCTGCTTTCCTCCTCTTACTTTCCTTGTTTTGTTGTTATGTAACAAACATTCTTCTCCACCCCACAAACATCTTAAATTTATACACATAAGTTAGACATATGCATACATTTTCACTCTGATGACGACCAAGAGAACACGAGCCAGGGAGAATCCTCAGCGCCGCGCTATCTCATCTCTCTTACTGCATAGGTATCAAAGGATATAAGTATTAAAATCGCCTACTTGCACTACCACAACACTATACCAATATAATAGCATTTTTTTGCATAATACTTTGACTCAACTAGGATTGCATATTTGCAATGATCACCCACCACAACAGTAGTGCTCATGCCTAAGCCAAGTGATCTGCAAATGCTACGCTACAAAAATCGCCTAAAAAGAGAGAAAGGAAGAGACAAACTGGTCCACACAAAAAAAGCGACGCAATAGCCCAGAAAAGTTTATCAGCACAGGAGTATATGTGATGCTACTGATGAGAACCATGTTTTGCATGCATGATCAGCAAAAAAAGAACAGACCCACAGACTAGTAACGTCAATGCCTTTGTATTTAGTTGATGTTGCGGCAGTGGTAATATATTAATCCAAAATGTATTGAGCATACTTATGTGGCAGTGGTTGTATGATAATGAGTGTGACATGTCCCCTTTGTTTCCAGACATTTTATTTTTATCAGTAACTCGCCTTGTCTTGGAAAATGTTTGCTGTACATTATCATCTTTATTATCTTTTTGTCCATTGGACAAACAAAACAAAGACACTACTTATCTATCTATTTTCTTGAAAGTTAAGCACCCTTTTGAAAATCATTCAGACAAGTTATGTTTAATAAATAGAGAAGCGATTTTTACTTTTGCAGCCATTCTAACTTGCCTGAATGCATCCTTTCCGTTATCTTTTATTATTGCTACTTTTATATCAGAGGGGCTGTGTGTTGTATTGTAAATTGGAGAGGTACAATGTACTATATTTACGACTTGTTGTCCTGTCGTGTTGAACAACAAAACGGTTTAAAATTATTGCCAATAAAAAGTCATACATGAATGCAGAGTAATATTTTAAATATTGAATATATATAAAAGCAAAGTGGTTTAACTTTTTTTCTTCTGCTTTGCGCCAAGCCATTTCTCATTCTTCTTTGATATACGGTCTTTGTCCACTCAGGTTACGATTTTATTTCTGGCTTCTGCCACTGCGTTTTATTATTAATATGCTCAAATTACAATTTTTACGCCCAGCAACAACACGACCAGCAGCATCAGTTCTGGTTTTTTTTTCTATTTGCAATATTTTTTGTATTACATTCAACATTGCCGTTGTGTAGGTAAATATATACTCACACAGGGCAACTTTGAACTTGCTCATCATATCATAGTCGTCATCATCATCACCATTTCAATTTATTTATTTTCATGCCTGGTGTATTTGCTTTAATGTATAAAATACAATTTATATAGTTTGTAGTTCCTTAACATGATCCAAACGAAAAATAGTAGTAGTTGGATTTTTATGCAATGCGAAAGGTTGCTGAAGTTCGCAATAGTCGTGATGATAATTTTTATATCGATTTATCACGAATTTTTTCTTGACTCGTCTTTCCTTACTGAAGTGCACGTATGCAGATTATAACCTAGAGGGAAAAATAGTGATAACTCCGAAAAAAAGAGAGCCCTGAATGGTCAACTAATCCTAATCCTAATGGCACTTCTCCTCATCACTACACGAGCATCACAATCAAAACAAACGAAGGGGCCAGAGGTCGGTCATTGCAGTCTAATCGAAACAACAGTAATGATAATAATCAAGGCAAAAAAATTTAATGTATTCAAATGGACGGTGGTATTGATTTGATATTATGGCAGTAACTCTTCAATACTCAAACTGCTCATATTATCATCATGGTCAGTTGAATGCACTTCTATCGCCTTGCGTCCTGCATATATTTTTTTCAGTTTCTTCTCTTTCTCTAAACTCTCTGGCCAGAGGCTGGTTTTGTCTTGGTTAAAAAAAATGTACAGCAACTGCTTTTGAAAAGCAGGAAAATGAGTAAACCGAGTTCATTTCAGTGCAGCAACTTTATAATATGTCTTCTCAAACCCATCTCAAGAAAAAAAACGAATAATAAACTCGCAAGTCAGCAGCAGCCGCATAGCTGCAGTTTAATAATCGTCAGAAACGGTACTGCCACCACATCAAATGTTGATAAGCAATTGCTTAATTAATACCCCACTCCTCCTGCTACCCTTTCTTCCTTTTTGCTCAACATTTTCATCGTCTTTTATGAAGACGTGTGTGTGAACACTTTTAAATGGTAGCTGCAACCATATAGCGATTGTAATCAAAGAGGACTGACCTGATATCTATCTCGATTTTCGTTTATTAGTCAGCATGCGTCTCTACAGACAAAAAGGCGTCTCTTCATTGTTTAACGCGCTATTGTAGCTTTAATGATGGATTAATATGGTGGTGATAATTTGTAAGTATAGGAAACGAAAAAAATGACTAGACACTTCAATTAATTAAGTGAATGTCCTAAAAAAGCCTTGATAATGCCGCACAAGAAAAAGCACCTTACACGCCTGTTCTGCTTTGACTACTTGTCACGATATATTGATTTGTGCTACATGACGATGCGCCAAATGGATGAAGACGCAGTGGGGAGAAAATTGCTTTGTAATTAGATTTGGCGACAATAAAAAAGGAATTGATCTGGTGCAGTGCAGAAACAAGTGGTAGTAAGTCACTCAAGCTTAATCTCTTCAGAGACGAGAGATGTGTTTCGTTGCTGTTGGCTTTTTAGTAGCTGTGTGTTGTACAATGACATTGATCTTGTCTTGACATTGACCCCATGTTTCGCAAAAAAGGTTGATTGCGCTGCGAAAATTAAATAGAGTTCAATATGCTTGCATATTTACTTAAATCTATTTTTTCACAGAACAACAACAGCAAAAGGAAGGAAGGAGTAAACAAGCATTATTTTTGTTACCCCACTTGTTTTGCACTAAAGGAAATCAAAATGACTATATATTTTGCATGTATCTCTCTACACCACTGTTGTATATTAGTACCCATTTTTTTCATTGATTACAACAAGTCATCATGGTGATGATTATGATGAGTGTTTTTTTTCAAGAATGAATGTATCACACAAATAGCTATTGTGGTGGTAAAAAGTACTAACGACCGTTTTTACGGACTTTCATTATCTCGACAGGATAACACGAACAGGAATAAGAAAGCCGTGTGGAATGAGAGGGGAAGTTGTGTAGTATGCAGAATGAAATTGCAGTATTATTTTTTCTATGTTTACGCAATCTATTCCTTAGTCAACCCGAGAAAATGAATACGCAATTACCTAACTACTAAACGCAGAGCTATGTATGTTATTTATCAAGCAAATTATGTTTTCTTATGTACAACAGAAGAAGCTCATAAGCATCTTGAAAAAACTGTTGTAGGAGTAGATTTACTCAACAACGTTGTTATTTTTCTGTTGGCTTGTTGTGAGACGCTGCTTAACTGTGCTGAGTGAGTGCTGACTCATTGTGAAGAATTAGCTGTGCTATTATTAGCGTTTTAATATTTTTGATAAAAAATATAATATACCCAATTTAATCTTACAGGCAGTGGAAAATAAACAGAGCATCAGGAGCGGATGAATGATGAGAGTGCATATATTTTTTACGAGTTATATGAAGGTGGTGGGTGGCTAAAGTGGTAAAAAAACATCCATCAAGTTCAAAAGAGCAATAATAATGACCTCAGTAAACCACAGAAAAAAAATGTACAGTATTATTATTACGCTACTGTGCATATTATTGTGGAGAAGATAACTCATTTCCGATACCTTTTAAAGTTTCAAATTCTCACAGCCTCACAGCGTTTCATGTTGAGTCTATGAAAACCCTTAAACAACAACAGAGAGACGCTACCTAAATTACTGCACGGTTTTATTTTCCCTACTCCGCCTCTACATAGTTAATTGTGCGTTTAGGAGGAAGAGAGAAAAAAAACCAAAAGACAAAAGAATCGGAATATTAGAAATTTTTATAGTTTATAGAGATATCAACAAGTTTACTATATATGTCTGATAATAGGAGTAACAAGTAGCGAGTAAATTCTTCAGAGTAGTAATATATTATTTCCTAACATGAAAAAAACTAGTAGTAATTTTACCGATGAATGAACTCAAGAAACCAAAGGAAAGACATTAAATATTGTAATAGTCTGCTATTATCATCATCATCGTTATCAACGCTACCACAATTGCAATTGCAGTTATTCATAAGATAACAAATGCATATAAAGTCAACTATCACAAAGTGGAAACATATTACACGACGACCTGAAAGTTGGGAGCACAATGACATGAAGAATCAATGTAAATTGTTTTTAGCCATCTTCTTCGTTAGTATCTGGTTTTGATTATTGAATTCCGGTGGGAAATATGTAACATTTTGTCAATATGTAGACCGCTTTAAAATGTCAAGCGAACAGAATCACATTTTATTTTGAGGAATACCATCCAACAGAATCGTATTTTTTGTGAAAGAAGAAAAATAATTGTTAGTTTATGTTCCTGAGGTGGCGGTGGTGTGATATCGTGGTTAATGATCCGATATGATGCTACTGTTCTGATGTTCTGAGAAGCGCACAAGTGCAGAGCCAATATTTACAGCCAGGTAGTTTAGCTTCTGCATGCAATTTAATGGGTATATAATTTGTAGTGCTGTACCGCTGTAATTTTTTGATGATTTTTAACTTGATACGGTCATGTATCTCCGCAGTATCTTAAATTGCGATTAGACAAAGAATTCTCATGAATCATGTGAAAATTTTCGTTTTCTAATCGTATGTTTTTTTGCTCAAATGCCTTATTACATGTCTGAGCAACATGTAATGATGATTCATCGTGTAGTAATGATGTTTATGATAGCATGTTACATAGATGCACTATACAATATAACGTCGTAATTTACAGGTGTACTAAAGGAGCACGTACCTTTGACCATTATTTCTAGGGAAAAGAAGAAAGAAAAGTTGAGTCAACTCTCTGATGAGGAGATACAGTAGCCAGCTCGTCTTTCACTCATTTCTCGAGAATTGGTTAGCTAGTGATTTGGAAATTTGGGAAATTCTTGGAAAATTTGTCTTACTAAATTTTCAATTTGTTTGTTAGAATTTTCAACATAACAGGATGAAATGAATGATGGATTGTGTAAAATAAACACCTACTTACCGTCAAATATTTTGTTTCTCTGCTTTCTAGGTTAGTTTATGGTGTGCGTAGAAATATGCTCTAAATTCTGTGCACTTTGCGCCCAGCATGACAAGATCATTACATTGTGATCAGTTTTGTGGAGTAGAGTAAGGTTGCGAAACAGAGTTCATTTGGCATGAATGGGATCAGTGTGCCGTAGTAAACTGCTGGGGATCTGTTCAAATGTTTACAAATCCGTGAGCACGAACATTCCAAGTGATGTTGTTTCTGGTGCTGCTGTTGTTGGCGAGGACGGCGCCGGTGATAGCGGCAACGCCAGTGATTGCTTGAACGAATATAATGATATGTACATTTTATGTTTCCCTTTCTTCGTCATTGCGCATTTAAAATTGCAAATTTGCGATATAGAAATTAACGCAAATAATAAACATATGTAATAATAAAGTTGACGATTTTAGTACAAAATGAACTTTCTACGACTTTCATCACGACCAAAGTAAAAAGGTGAAACGCTCATTACCGCTTTCATTCTTTTGTTCAGCCAAATAATAATTTTATATACCCAAGGGCTAAACCGGGATAAATAATAAAATGACACATGGTTTACATTGTAGCACGAAATGAATTGGTAAAAGAATTTAATTTCCATTATCTACAATATATATACTCTCTACTCCATTTTGGTTGGTGGTCAATGGTCATTAACATTTCACATGACTGCTACTAACGAAGACGAAGAAAATGCTCACTTTTGCAGAACGGATTCTAAAAAAACGATCATCTCATCTCTACAATCTTTACATATCCGCTCCGCTCATAATAGTTCATGTACTTAATTTTTTTGTACTGAAAAAATAACATGAATACAATATAGCTACAGATTCGCTTTGATAATAATGCTGATAAAAATTTTGCGTCCTTCTGCTAGTCTTTTATCAAATCCTGCATACAAAAAATATATTTATTTTTTTTCCTTATTCGTCCACTTATTGTATTCACAGTGATTTAAAAATGTACGCATATAAAGTCAACATCCAACAAGATCAACTTTTAAGCATCTTGGCATAACAGTACGCTAATATGTACGTGACTTACAGCCACTCTGTCTATTTATATTTACAGGTGTAACAACAAAACGAAGAAGCTCTAAAAAAAGAAGCAAGGTACTTGTTCCATTGTCGAACAACCTGAACATCATCTCATCATCATCTATAAAGAGAGATGAAGATGACTCCACCACGTTTAGCTTGCATGTAATATGCATGTCTTATATGCTTGCGCCCATAATAATCCATGTAAATGCTCAACTTAGTAAAAAAATGCTCGCAGAAAATAGTATAATAAGCCAATAATAAGCATACATGCATAAATATTATTATTATTGTATTACGTTTTATCAGTGTTCTTGGTCACGTCATCACGATCACAGCAGCTAAACTACGTTGTTGACTCTTTTGTCTTCTTCTCCTGCTCAGCACATGCAACAACGCAACATGATTATATGACGATTGTTAGTTCGCTTGTAAAGCTCTGCACAAATATATTTTCGTACATAAAAGTTTAGGCTTTAGTGTCGGTAGTAAACATTACTAGTAGTAATGCTACAACAAAGAAAGAGAATCTTTACATTCATTTTATCTGCGTATCTGTTATTTGCATTGGTATTATAAAAAAATGTGTGTACTCCTGGGTACAAAGTACGCGGACCCAAACCCAAAACCGATGAAGCAAAAAATTTGCAGTCCAAATAAACCCCTCCGTATCATAAATAAATAATAATATAATCTGTAGAGAAGGGGATGGAAGATGGAGTGAAAAAAAACTCCACAGAAGCAAAGAGAGAGATTTTTGCTGATTTTTTTTATGTCTGGCTTACAGGTAGGATTATTTAGAGGAGGAGGATGGTCTTCTTGAAGAATAAATGAAAAAAAAAAATCATGTGCTTTACCTGTGGCCCCATAGAGACACGCATATTATCAGCGTTTGACAACGTGTAACAAGTAACAGGTATGTAGATTACCTGATGATGATGAGAATCAGTGGAGAGAGTACAGTGTCAGTCAGGTAGGATTAGTGAACACATGCAAAACACGTAGAATAGGAAATTCTTTCTCTGATAGCTCATCTCTGTGTAAAAATGAATAGGCAATGTCCGATTTTTGGTGATGATCATGATGATGAGCAAACTTTGTAATGGAACATGTAACCAAAACTAAATGTACGGTTGTATGGTTATTGAATTAAATTGAAAAAAAAATGATACAGGTTCAAGTATAAAGTATGTATGATGAATCATATGAATAAATGCATATAATATGCATGTGCCTGACCACTGCCTGAATCATCGCTATCTGTTCTGTACCGCTACAAAAATTTCAAGTACCAATGTACATTCTCAAGAGAGGTGAAAAACCCAACATCACCACCAATTAAACTCTCACATCGTTGTAATCATTATGGCAGATTTGGAGAGATATTACATTACTATAACATTAAATTAGAGATTTGCTGTAATCAACTGCACTTTTTAAATCGCCTTGGACGTTTTTTTTTCTACCAGAGATAATTTTTACTGGCTTTAAATCAAAGTTTGTGTCACGCGAGGTTTTTGTTGGTAAACACTGTAATTTACAAGGAAGCGTAATTACAAATGAAAGCTGTGCCTCCAAGTTAGCGACAAGGTAGGCGAGGAGATTAACTAAAATTGCTCTCTAGCTTTTCAATCTTGAACATCAGAAGAGATGTTTAAGAAAAAATATTGAAAAAAAAACAATAGGGAAGATGGCAATAATAAATTAAGGGAGAAAATAATAGTGTAACAAAGAGATAGAGAGAAATGAGATTGGGCAGGAACGAGATTGTTCACATGCGCTTTACTTGCACAGCAGCAGCAGCAGGTGTTTCATTAACTTGTTACATGGCTTCATTAAAAATGCACTGCGGTGCAGTTTGCACTTTTGCAATTTTCAATGCACAAGTAGCAACTCTTCTGACATGAGAGTTAACTACACACGCTTTGCACAATTATCGTTATCACCTCATCTCAGCAAATCACTCATCTTATCATCCTGTCCCTTGTCAAAAATCAATGAAAAAACTTGTTGCTTTATATATTATATTGCTTGTTGCTACTACTACTCTCTGCCGTCTTTTCAGTTGCGTGTTGATAAAAAGCGACAAGAAAGACAAGACAAGGAAAAAGTGCCAAAAATTGGTTGAACGACGCACTCAGACACACTCAAGTGAACATGCGCGTTGCACATGATGCATTCTTAATCTTAAATGTAATACGTAGTATAATTCATTCAGTATAATAATCAGTAATGATATGACCATCAGTTATATTTTTTGTACAGGTGATTTAAATATTTTTTGTCTGTTTATCCTTTAACTGTTTTGTGCAAAGTGCATACAACAACAACTCTTTTTTAACGGGGTCTCTTCTCTCCTTGTTTTTTATTTATTTTTATTCGCAAATGCAAATATTATCATTTTCACATCTCTATTTACTTTGCATTTTTAAACCGTTCCGCATGCTGGTAATTAGTTGCAACTGCGCAGTAAGCAGAGTGTTAGGTAGTATTTCATATAGAATATTTACCAAAATACTAAAAAGCTTATACATATTTTTCTACACCGCTGCACACTGATCGTCAGTGTAAAGATAATTAACATAATTCATTGCCATAATCAGAGAAGAACATTTTATCTGCATGATCACAGACGAGATTTTATTTCTTTTAGCTTTTTATGTTCATATTCTATTTTAGGAATTAAAATTTTTTTAAACCAAATCCTGCGTAAAAAGTTGAAAGATTATCATGACTTTTTCTAGCTGTATTTGGAATGGATTATGTCGGCTTAATAAAATATTATAATGCTTTTATATAAAGCTACACGAGCACGGGATGGATAAGAAAACGGTGACAGATAAGTCGGTCAAGACACTTAAAATACTTTCAAGGTTTTTTTAATCTCTAAAGCGACAATCGACAGAGAAATTTATTTAAGCGCTTATTATAGAAAGAACACACACGCACGCACACGCCGAGGAAGCAAAGTTGAAAGTACACTAGAGTTTCTAAATGAGCCAGCGTCATTCATCATCATAATAAATAATTGGAGGATGGAAACTGCACGAGGAGACATTGATCTTTAGCTGATAAGGTCTGCAGTAGTCATAACTGCTGTCATTAAATAGTTGAGCATTACGTCAGCTAAAATAAAAAGTAGTAGCTCGTGTAAGAGTACCCAAGTCCGTCTTATAATTCCATGACAAAAAATGCTAGCTCAAAAGTCAGGCTTATCTTTTATGCCAATTCCGATAGCGGATTATTCCTGGAAGTGGATCTATCATTTTACTTGTGTAAATGAGACCTACCACGACTAACAGTCAATGTAAACTAGTATCGTTAATGAAATTCAGTTTTATGATGTAATGTAGGTAATTGATTGATATCATAATACGCACTTTCAATATAATTCCAACATAAAATGCCAAAGAGCAACTCTTGACAAAAAATATTCAAGTACACGTATAACTATTATATTTTTGATAGCACAGCTAATTTACATGTAAAGTGCTAATCTCCTCTGCCCTTTCCATCATTCACCTGAACATTGAACTGGTGTCTGGTTTTGGAATCTTTTTTCCTCTCCTGGAGAAAATGTTACTTTTCTACCATGACCATCGTTAGCTTTTCATTCATTATAATAATAATGAATACTAATCCATAATAATATTCCATATATGCTAACTAACTATTAGTGACCATTTCAATCATCGGAAAATGTACTAACTTAATTTTGCATACGTGTATCTACATCCACTCCATCTCAGCGTCTACATATCCAATTAGCCTTTTTTGATTGACTGGGCTACTGAACTGTGTGCTCTTGTGTGTAGCCGACCAAGGCAAAAGGCTAGGCGCAGGCAGACATGCAAAAAATCCTGAATCCCATTCGGCGTTCTGCAATGGCACGCAAAAGTCCAGACATTGGACTTCATTATCATCCTCAAACTCCAGCGAGACGACCGACTTTGCACT
>JAHZMV010006071.1:0-13049 GCA_027743765.1 Coecobrya sp. COE2
CTATCATGCCTGCACGGGCACCTGTGGAGAGTGCTTCCAGAACAGATTCACAAGCGATGTCAGCACCCCCTGAGAGAAAATGTTAATATGCAGTCATGCCTGCTCAAGCACCTGTGGCGGAGGAAGCCATCCTTGTACCCTTGTCCCTTTCCGGTCCTGTGCCCATAAAAGGTGTGACAAGAAATGTGGACGGCTGTGCCGTTGGGAATGCAAGGAGGAGTGTGTTTATTAATGCGAGCATGGCCGCTGTACTGAGCCGTGTGACCAGATCTGCAACAAGGAGCCGTGCATGGAACCATGTTCCAAGAAGCTGCCCTGTGGACACGCCTGCGTTGGATTCTGTGGGGAACCTTGTCCTCCCCACTGCCGTTACTGTGATACCGAGATATTACTAGCTTGTTGCCTTCTGGTCCCTGGTGAAATAGACGAAATTGACCGATTCATTTATTTGGGAGAATGAGGTCACGCCGTGGAAATTGAAGCGATGGACAATTGGATGCTACAGGTACCTGACGAAGATGACGAAGAGATTTCAGTGATTTCACCAAATCGATGTCCAATTTGTCGCCAGCGGCTAAGATGGATGCACCACTACTCTGCCATCATCATGCACAAGAATGTGGTGTCCTACCTGTGGAATGTGCTACCTTATCGAGTCAGTGAAGGGGCACGGCACACGTTTTGAAGGGAAGCGTGGACTGAGGAAGCTATCGATGACATTAAAAATATGCTGAGCAAAACGCGTTCCATACTGGAGCAAAGAATGGTAAAGGAAAAGCCCTGCGTTTATCCCGAATTATTAAGCCAAGTTGAAAAAAATGGTAGAACCTGAGGAGCTCGAAGAGATGACTAAGGCCAAAGCCAATTTCCTGTCATGGGTAGTGGAACAATGGATTCATGCCAGTGCCCTAGCCACCAAGTTTGTTAGAAAACCAGAATGACTACCTATAAATTTCATATGAAACACGGTTACTTGACTAATTTTATTAATGACATCAACTCATCATGTCATCATGAATTCTGGTTATTCTGATGAAAAGTTATATAATGACTCTTGTTAAAGTAAATTAAAAATAATGTTTAAAGTGATGATTGTTTGTTCAAATATTCATTGTTTGTAATAGGATACAAGTAAATTTAGAAATATTTTACTAATTGTTTTCAATAAATTACATTTTCAAACTGAAAACTTACATTTACAAAAATCATAAAAAAAACATACCTAGAAATGTACTAGAAAGAAACCTAAAATTCTGTCCTGCACACAGTAGTGAATTCCTCAGGCTGATAGATTGATTCTGGAGATAATTTGTAGCAAGTTTATCATAATATCCTCATAGAGATAAAAGTTAACCTTTTTTCAGTCTAGTTGTTATGATAATTCTGGGTTGCTCATAAACTGGATGAGTGGGTAAGGTCACATGAATTTACAAAAATATTCCTAATTATGCGTAAAAGAATGCTACACATGTAAGGTCTGTAAACACTTTATCATTTTATCATTCCAACAGTTGTGACAAATCTCACCGAAATGCAATGAAATGGTACTTTTTTACTTGCGTTCATTATTGTTTTTATATTTTTTTAACAATCTCAAAATGTTCCTAGAAATGCATTATTTTGAGCACACTGAATTCAAACTCCTTTGCTCTGCCTTTAATTCTTCTGTAGTGTAAATTTGGGATCACGTTCTTCTTTCGAAATACCGGCTGTGAACTTGGGACAATAATAATATAATATGCAGGTTTGAACTTGTGTGTGTAAGTCCCTTTAACAAACGACATACTACTGGTGTTATATGGCATTACCACTTGATTGTATAAATCAAAATAATATTGTTTTATGAACAGGCTCAATATCTACAAACCACACTTAAATAATTTTTCTCTTTTGCAGTACCACTTCATGGAATAGGATATCGGAGGCATTGGTTTGATTCGGGTTTGCGTAAATCATTTTTTCATATGATTTGAAGTAAGAAAAAAAAGACATCTGGAATCTTGTAAAATGATAAAGAGTATTTTAACAAAGCAGAAACAGTATCGTACACGTTTTTAACATTTATCTAACCACTATTTTGTATTACTTTGAAATTTATTTTATCGTGCGTGGGTGGTTGGTTGGTGGTGAGAACGGAGAGGGTGAAAAAAACGAATCTTTTTTTCTGATGATCAGTTTGAGTCTTGACTTCGCACTTGTTACCCTCGTCTCCTCAGATTTATGTATACCAAGTCCACTCATTAATTCCTTTGCTAGGAAGAATAGTAAGTTTGCGTGTCATCTGAATTTGAGTGACCACGGAAATTTTGACACAGATTATCTGTAAAATAACATGATCTGTACCAATTTAACATCAGCAGGAGGGAATTGAACAAAAATGTTTGATTTTCCATGAGTTGTTGAACGAAAAAAACAAAAGAGTACTGAGATCAGATCACATTTCCAGACAGAAATAGAAGACCCTTTTTTATGACTTTTGGTCTTTACTGAAAGAAATGAGAAAAGGACATTGAAAATGTTATATGTGTGGGTGGACGAGAAATGAAGAAGAATTTTCTTTTTCGTGCTGTCTGCATGGTTTACATTCTTGTTATTGTTTTGTTTCAAAAACTGTGTTTTTTTTCAAGTGTCCTTTTAAATTCTTGTATTCAATGATACCAATATGTGCGGTATAAAATAGCAAGTCCGTAATCACCCTACGTAAAGTAATGAATTGCTTGTGGGACCTTTGAGATTGTATCATGCATTTTCAAGAGTTATATGATCTCATGGTAGGTCAAGCTAACCTTTTTTTTAGTACATTCTCGTAGCAACCCTGCTTTTCGTTTCTGTTGCATTTTTCGTTAACTTCAATAATAAAATCTTTTTACACTGCATTTAAATCTCATGTTGCGTAAACCACCGCAACTGCACACCACTTTATTCAGTTTTTATACTCATGACTTTGCTACTGTTTTTACATGATAGGAGAGTGTTACGGGATATATTTAGGTACGTGTCACACGTAATGTGTGTTTATATTTCCATACATGCTTTACACATTCCACATTCTTGTAGAAGCAGACCGCAGGGGACTCGAAAAAAGGAAAGGGAGACAAAGTCCTCAAGAAAACTTTCATTCATTCATAAACTGGAACTCAAATTGGTGAGTTGACTTTGTTACTGTTCTTTGACTGCCTTGAAGATTGTGCTTTATACTCTTCTATCCAGATATTTCGGATAGCTTTTAGTAATAAACATTTTTTTTCATTTGAGACTGTGCTTGGTTGGTTTGTATGTATGTATTTAAGTAAGCAATAATTATAAGTGTGGAATAACAAGTTACTAACTATAAATCACTGGCAACTATTGAACAAGTGTTTATTATTCCATCGAATCAATTGAAAGAGAAATTTAGAAGTCTGGAAAATGGAAAATATGCGAAACAAGGTTGCGGTTGGTGTTGCAAGTGCCTTGTCATCATCATCGCAACTCAGTGAAAAACAGGGAATGAAAAAACTTCAGAGCGAACTTGTACGGACTCGCATGGAAATTTCTAATATTCAACGGGCTTTATCTGCAGAGAAAAGGAAAAATGACGAGCAAGCGGAGACAATAAGGGAAGCAAAAGAGATAATCGTGGACTTGCAGAAGGATTTGGCGAGGGCTGAGAAAGGTGAAAATAATCTCAAGAATCTTCTGCAGCAAGAAAAGGCGAGAAGAATTGCAAGATTTATGTCATCATCAAGCCAGAGTGAAACTGAGAGGACTGGGGATGAGAATGAAGCAAAAGCCACGGATACACTGGAAGATGCAGAGCCTACGGCAGATATCATTCCGGAAAGCAATCTCCAGTCAAATTCTACTGTTGAAACGATCGAATCTATGCGACCTGTCAGTGGTCCAACTGGTGATGGCGATGATGATGATCAAGGAGATGAAAACGAGGACACTGCTAGCATTAACGTGGAGCACGCTCAAGACATCTCAAAATCAAACATTGGTTTCTATTGCATTTGCGGTAAAGACTTCAGCAACAAATGGAAACTTCAGTGCCACATTCGATATTACACTTGTCACAATTTCCAGTGTGATATTTGTGAAAAGCAATTCCCGTACTTGTGTTATTTGAAGAGGCATAAAATGGTGAAGCACAAGGTTTCATGTGACGATGGTACAGATTGTGGACAAGTGTTTCCTGGAACGGCAGATTTATGCCTGCATAGGGAATTGGAACAGTAAGTTTAATATTTTTATAACGATTATACAAAGAGATTCAATTCATTCCAATGGATAATTTTTTTGAATATTGTTTTAATTTCAGTACAACAGTTGAATATGGTGACGCTCAGCCTCCACTGGAAAGCGAGAATTTCAATGATGGTGACCATCAAAATCAAATGGTGTCAGCCTCGGCAGAGGACAACATGCAATTGTTAACAGCAGCAACGCCCAATGAATCCAGCTCAATTGCGAAGACTGCTGACAACGCGGCAGGGACTGAAACAGTTAAACACGCGCTGGACGTTAGTAAGCGTGCAGATGGAATCTTCTGTCGTTGTGGAAAATGTTTCACCTCCAGGAAGACTTTAGATTCTCATTTGTCAAAGAATTCCCTGAAGAGTGTGGGTGATAGGAAGGATGATGATGACTTCCAACTTGAGGACGAAATGGAAAGTTCTGAAAGTAGTTGGGAGAATAATGTGAAAGCGAACAAGAGAGTGCGCCCAAAAAAGAACCGGAAGCGAAAGCGGGATCTTCGTAAAACAGGGAATGGAACAAAATTGAAACGAGGAAGAAGGAAGGGGACAAAATTGGGTAATTCAAAAAGTCACATCGTTGATGACGTTCCATCCAAAACTGGTAGTTCCACTTGTGGAATTGGATTTCAAGCGATAGCAGAGCACGTTGTGTGCCATGGGCATGATAAGTCAGTTCATTATAATAAGCAATTAATTATTAATCATTGTTCAATGTCCAGTGTCTCATGTTTGACGTACCCCGTGTCATTTATTTTATTTCAGTGGAACCAATTTTGGAAGACCTGATGTGTCCGATGAAAATCATGAATCCGCTTCAATGGACATGGATGCCCTAATTAAATTGGAACTTGTTGCAGATTCTGGTGAATCATCCGCTGTTCAGCATCCTCAAAGAGTGCCAATTTATGAAGACGCTCATGAAAATCAAGCCATGCAAGTGCAAGAGAATCTGGATTATTCGTCTAAAGAAGCACACGGAGTCGACTTGTCTATTGAAGGGGATGGATATGCCTGCATTTGTCGAAATGAATACAAGAGCCAAGAATGGCTTGAGACTCACATTTGCCTACACACGGAAAATTTGAGGTATCCGTGCATTATTTGCGGCTACTTCTTCATATTTGAAGGAGGTCTTAAGATGCACATGATTCGTCACCACGAAAGCAACAACGTTCAGACTCCCCCGACCGGAAATTGAAGTAGTTGAGGGAAGGATAATGAAAATGGTAAACGGTTATTGTTAGAAAAATGGATTTATATTTATCATAGATTATATTTAAATTAATGTACATAAAAGAATACATAGAAAAGTGATCATGTCTTTCAAAGTTTGTATGTATATTTATCGCAATCATTTGTAAATGAAATACTTCAGCAGAATAGAGCTTCAAAATAAGTCTACTCATCAATGTTAATTTTTTAAACCTTAATTTTAAATTACTTATTTAGTTAAAGCTTTATATTGCTAGCAGTATTTTGAACCCTTGTATAAATATATGTATAATTACATAAATCCATGAACCATTCAGATAAGTGTATTGTTTTTAAACAGCAAGTTTTGTAACAACCAACAATACAGATAAAACGGGACTTTCAGCGGGGATGAGCTTATCAGTTAATACATCAGTTACTTATAATGTCAGTTATACCAATGTTATTTGATACTTGTAAGATTTTATTATCTCAGGTGTTTTAATAAAATTGTGGTAAAACAATAGCTATGTGTGTGTACATACTGTCTTCCTAAATATGAAACCTTCAACACTATTCAAAAAATTGGATCAACGAGAATAAAATATGAATCACCTGAAGGTGGATTTTTCCTACAAAACTCTACCTCTTATACCAAAAATATACACTAGATTAGCCAAGATCACTGTTATAGGTTGCATTTAAGAAAAAGTTCTATATGATTTCATTTTCTTTCGTCCATTTAATGTCCAGTCTGCCATACATACTCTGTGCTACTTATTTTATTCCAGCGGAATTAGTGTAAAAACAGTCGTATGTAATATTTGTATCGTGAACGTTTAGCATTTATCAAATCATTCCTCTATTTGTTCATTCCTTGGCCTATTAAATTCTACTTTATCTTGAGTGGTTGGTGGGGAGACTGGAGAGGATGAAGAAAACGAATCTTATTTCTGATGAAACTGATGATCCGTTTGAGTCTTGATTCTACATAATATGTTACCTTGCTCAGATTCCATACCAGTATACCTAGTCCATAGTCAACTCATTCGTTCTTTGCTTGGAAGAAAAGAAAATATGTGTGTCATCTAAACTAGAGTGACCACGGAAATTTAACACAGGATACATGCAAAGGAACATGATTAAATTTTCAGAAAGAAATCAATGTACTGTGATGATCAACATGAGATCATTTCGCCTTTAGACAGAAGTACAAAACGTTTTTTATGACTTTTGTTTTTTACGGGCAAGGAATTATGTAGAAAAGGACATCTTGAAAATTTATACTTGGGTGGATGAGAAATGAACAAAGGAAAGTTTTTGTTTCTTTCTCGTTGCGTCTTCATGGCCTATGGCTGTACCCAAATTAAGAAAAGTATTATTGGAGAAATGACACCAAATTATGCAACCTTGATGCAATGCTGTCAACCTTTTTTTTAACATGATGCCAAACAACCTGTGGACATGTGGACCATAACTTTGACACGTTTTAATGCTTTTAAACATATGAAGCAATAGATATTCATGTCATGTTAGGGTTTTATATTTCTGTTCCAAAATGAGTAATAAAATATTGAAACGCTATTACTCATGGTATGGTCATCGTTACGAACTATAGTCGTTGTATATAATGTAGGGAAAGAGAGTATTGGCTAGGTAACTTCTATTGAGCTCGTTGTACGTACGATGCTTGGATGCTAGCATGCGTTGTCAATCAATTTCTCACGCAAAATTCAAACCATAATCACAATTTGCATGATATCACTTAATTATTTCCAGTTCAATTGTGTCAGTGATATTTACATTGAAACAGATTGGTTGGTAAGAGTGAAACAAAATTTTATCTATCAGGTTTGATGTTTGAATTTGTTGTTACAAGCGAAGGAGAGAAATAAAAACTAGCAAGATTTCCTAACAAGATTTATTAAACATATTTATTTTCCTGTGTGGTTTGCCTTATCTGGCCGAAAGTCAACGTTGATTGAAATCGGTGAAAATGCCTCGCATCTATAATATTACCAAACAGAGAGACAAATATGCTCGATTAAATATTTGATTGCACGTTTATTTCAGCTACTTAATAAAATGCATGAGCAGAAGCAAAGGAAATACATCATATAATTATACTAGTCTGAAGAAAATTTAAATTTTTAGCATACGTATAGGTACTCTAGAATGGTTACTGTAATTATAAATATATATGGACAAAAATGTATACAAATTCAGGAGTTCGTTTTCTTCTTCTGGAATTGATTAATATGATCGAGTGAGTTTAAGTTAAGAGATCTTACTTTTCCTATTCACGTTAGCCAAGGCAAATGAATGGGTACATGTTTTGGAGGTAAAGAGTGAAAGTAAGGGAAAAAATTGTTTAAATGGTTAGCTATGGTTCAAAGCCAAGAATGTTAGCACTCCGGCTTTCTACATTCAACCATTTTCATGATACAGTATGGCATGTGCTTCATCACATCCGCTATAAACCATATACCTACATTTCAAAACACAATGACAATAGGCCTTGCTTTTACCCCTATATATCTAAACAAAGGTCATGATCAAAAGGAAATGGTAATTCTCGATCGATGTCTGGTATTATGACTCATGATCGGACGTTAAACAGTAATTCGTTCAATTCTATAACACAGCTACAGCATCAAACTTAACTCATTTTAATACGACTTTCACGAAAACTTTTATATTAACTAATTGTGAATAATTTAATATGTACCCATCCACCATTTTACAACTGTTTATGTTTTATTGCGTCTAATAAATTTTTTTAGTAGACAACAGATATCTGCGTAAAGACAAGAATGAGCAGTATGATATAAGTATAGACCATAGCAATCAAAATGCATCGTGCAAGTATATTAGCAAATTTAACGACAAGATGTTCTAATAATACATAATATGTACTTATTCTAGTGCTTTTCTCAAGTTGAATGTTCCTTCTACCTAATGTACTTGTAATACTTACGTATCATATTGCTTACCTAACTTTTCAAGTTCATGCAATGCAAAAATGGAGCATTATTATATTTGATTACCAATCATGAATTCTTTATTACTTTGCACTACGGGAGTCATCTCATATATATATCTACCCTAGGCTTATGTTCTTGTGCAGCTCCCCGTGGAAATGACTACATTAACAATACTAAAGGTAAATTTCCTTAACATGCACCTGTAAAGGAGAAAGTTTCATACTGCGATAATCTTTTGAAGCACTCTATGTCCAACTACATTCACAATACAAGTACAATAGATAATAACGTGAATATATAAAATTTAGACATTCGATTTGCATGTTATTCTTGCCGTATGTAATTGCTTGCTAAGTCTTGCAAATCATGGATATGATTAAATATATCACGTCTGAAATTTTTCCTACCATTTACATGAGTTGTCTTGTAAATCTTTATCTGTATACGTATTTGACGGAAGTATAAGGAGGGTATGTAATTCACTATGCTTTAGTTTCCGAGACAACTAATACCGAGTTCTTTGGAATTATTATTGTTTACATGTATAACAACGTTGCAAGGATAATTGTACTTACGCATCGCGAATCCAACTCACCTAGGGCAAGGGTCTTCTTTCTCCATTGCTTCGTGATAAAATCTTATGATAAATAAAGCACTTTAGTAATATAAACGGTAGTCCCATTAACTATAACTGTAATAAACAGAGGATGGATTTTCATTGCAAAATATTTCGGTATCCTTAACATGTAAAGTAATCATTTTATTGTTCTGTCTACTGCTACTAGAGTTAGAAAACTTGCTGTTGGTTAAAAAACATACTAACTCTTGATTGGAGAAATTTCCAGAGAAAAAGATACTGTTCATTTCAGGTTAAGAAATATTTTGCATTCTTCTTACAACTCTCATTCCACTTCTAAACTTTCCCCAATAAACAACAAAATCTCTATTTTCTAAAGACTATTCTGATTATTGAGTGTTGCTTGTATTGTACATCAAATACATATTAAAAAGCAGATTCAGAGTTGCTCCCTTGGTAGTTTGTCAGGATACAGTTTGTAGTTACTGATAATTATTTGAAAATGACCAGTAAAAATTCTAGTCTTGAAGACTTAAATGGTGTGGTGCAAATAATCCAAGTAAATCCTGCAAATCCCTTCCTTGACGGTGATGCCATCCATCATGCGGAGTATGAGTCGATTCCTGGAACTTCACGGAATTCATACAGGTCAGTTATTTGAACTTTAAGAAAAGGAAATGCAGGTGGAGGTTTTGGTATATTCAATGCGCATATGGAAACAGTAAAAGTTAAAGCCAATTTACACGTCATATTGACTCTAATGATTAGAGTCTAATCTATGAAGTTACATTGCCTGATTAGAATTCAATATTCACAATTTAATTCGATTGTTTCATTCGCAGACGAGAAAACCCAGGGACTACTGCGAATCCATTTGTTGTTGCTGAACAAGCAATAGAAATACAACAACGGGAGGAAAATGCACAAAGTTGGCAGATGCCTGCTGTCGGCGCTACTGGCGAGGTTGCTATTCAAATTGGTTCGAATGATGAAGACGATGAACTTGTAGAAATTCTTCAATGGTTTTTACAACTAATGTACTTTTCCGGGTTAAGTACATATGATCCGAGACTTGCCAAAAAGAAATCAACCAGTTTCTTTTCAAGAGTGTTTTTTAAGGTCTGATACAATACAGTTTTCTATTTAAATTTCAATGCTTTAATTTGACATTACTTGCTTCACAATGCATCACATCGTTATTATGACATGATTATTATATTATTATTATATTGTTATGACATATGATTCCACACTACAAGACTATTAATATACATTCATACAAGCTGTGCAATGTCGAAAAGCCTTCGATCCATTTGTAAAATCATAATGCCAATCATTTAATTTTTATCGTAGCTTTCTTGTCTTGAATTTGCACATGCTGTTGCTCTGTACAGAAAATTAGGGAAAGGGAATCATAAACTCATTAAGGAAAACGTAGTCGCTATGCAGTGCAGTTCTTTATCGATAATTTCCTGCATATACAAGTTACGCACTTAGGAGGCTCATTATTCAGCACATATTAGGTTAGGAACACATTTTACTATCTAATAAAGGTACTTAAATAAAATTGTAAGAAATACATACAAGAAACAAATACAACATCCAGTATAGGCAGGATTGCACTTATCAGGGTTTTGAAATTTTAACGCGTGTGTTAAGAGAGTTATAAGGGTTTGCTTATAGCGCCGATAAGTGAAATCCTACCCCATCATCAGAGTATTTGACTATACCAGACTCAATTTTTTGTAACCAGACTATTTGTAGTATAGTCAAATACTCTGGTGTAGTCAAATACGACGGTGTAGTCAAATACGACGGTATAGTCAAATAGTCTAGTATATTCAAATACTCTGCCCCGTTCCCCGTAATACTTATTATCTACAAGTTTGTGTTGGCCATACATCAATTTAATGCAAAATGGTCATTACCTGTATACAACGCATAGAACGTGTAATAATTCGTTCGATAAAAATTTCCAGGGACTTTTCTGGGTGGTTGCAGTTCTGGCATTTTTGGACGCATTGCATGTTATGAAGCTTAACTGGATGTTCTTTGCTGAATTGGGAGGAATGACTAATTTCGTGGATGTTGGATTTCACATTGTTCCTGTTCTGGCGGAAATCTACATAGCTCATCTCTTTGCATTTCAACACAGACGAATCAAAAGAATGATAACATCCTTTTCTTATGTCACATCTGCAACTACTGATAACAAATCATCATCGGTTAAAATGGCACGCTGCATGCTAAAAATCTCAGCGGTAGTATCAATCTTAGCATGCGCTATGGAAACATGTTTTGCTGATGTTGGATTTATGGATTGGTCAGTTAAGAAAGTGATACTTTCTAATGCGGGAACTATTGGATATGGAATGTTTGTGTGGAACCCAAAAGACATAACAAACACAAATATATCAGATACCATAACATTGGAATATGGAACAAACGTAAATTGGTACACACTTACAATGGGAATTATGGGCATGCTTATGGATTTGGGAAGCAATCTAAAGTTGGAATTATTAGTCGACTTCATTTTCGTGGCCGGGTGGTGTCTAAAAGAAAGAATTCGAAGACAAGCCAACAAAGTTAAGAATATTGATTTTTCTTCATACACTAACGGAGATGACTCTGCCGAATTGGATTCACCAACCGGAGATTGGGCTAAGTATCAGGAACTGAAAAAAGCAAACAAGGCTATGAATTTAGTTTTGGACGGAGTACTGAAGTTCATGCACGTTTACAACACCATGATGTGCGCGTATTTCCTGATGCATTTGATGGATACTTCAGTTACCGGCTTGTCATTCTGGTTCCTTGTCTATAATATCGTGAAACTTTCCGTAGCTTACTATGTTGCCAAGCAATCACATGCATACGTATGATACCTTGTCATTTGTACTGTCATAAGAAGTGCTACCTTTTCTAGTCTTTACGTTGACCATTTGATGCACGAGCATACTTACGAGATATGTATTTACGGCAGATTCCCATTCTCGCTTTCTCGCTGAGTACAGATTGATAGGCCTTTTTTATAGAAAGTCCGACGGTCAACATAAATAATTGAAACAGTAACACTTTTTGTGACAATAAAGTTTGCATATTATGTTACACGTGCATAGCACACACATGTATGTAAGTATAATATTATAGCTAATAATGATGGTTTAATCTACTAGAATGCAGTTTTCCAAAAGTGGATCAGAGACTGGGCAAAGCATAGCAAGGACACTGAATTTTTACTGAAAGTGCCGGCTCTGTTAGACGAAATGAAAGCGGAACCATTGGGGCTTGGAACTGGCGAGTTCATAATAGGGGAAAGCTTCTTGTTAAAAGTAAGTCTGACAAAACCAGTGGAATTATATTTTATTTGATTACATATAAGTATATATAGCTACCACACCCATATTATAAAATATATGATAAATGTAATAATATTCCTTTTCAGTTTGTCGGTATGATCGGATCCATCTTCATGCTTCAAGTGGACAAATGAAATTAAGTAACTGTTGGCTACCATACTGTCATTGACCAGAATACTATGTAGCAAATAATAGTCTCTATAAATTACTTCAGAATCATCATCAATATTCACCATGTACATTTAGTATACTACATAATATACATACATAGGTAGTCAAACTAACAAGTACTCTATCGAAAATGGCAAGTGAAGGATTGGCTTGAAATTTTGCACGCATCTTCAGTGATACCTTCTGAATGGTCATCCAAGTTTTGTAACTCAACACTCATTCGTTTCGAAACAATCAACTGATAAAGGTAGTTCTGGACATAAGGGGTGTCTCATAAATATGTACATGTAGAAATATACACGTGATCATGAAGATGATGAATTTTGGTTTAAATAATGCTTATCCCACAAAATAAGCTATGAATTACGAAATACAACATTAAATATGCCAGTCGTCAATTTTTTGGTAACATAAGCAATACTATGAGGTATACAAAGTATTGAGATATATGTATACACAATAAGTGGATACCCCTTATATAATTTGGTCTACCTTTACTGATTAATAATTTCGAAACGAATGA
>JAHZMV010006072.1:0-12138 GCA_027743765.1 Coecobrya sp. COE2
TATCTGTTATCGTTATCTATTATCTGTCACGATTCTGAAAATTATCTATTATCTTTTTCTGTACTGAAACAGTTGCCCTTAAATTAACAATTTTTTTAACAAAAATCGTTGAGAAACGTTACTAAAATGGTAACATTAAAATAATAAATGAATTTGCTATGATTTTATTAGCATTTTAAGACATTTCTGTACCGATAAATGTAACAAATCCCGTTTTAAGCCACATCTTTCATGTGTGAAAGTATCTATTATTTGCAGAATTTTGGAAAACTATCTTTTATCTATTATCTGCAGGATTTTGTGCAATTATCGATTATCTGTATCTATTATCTTTCTGGTTTTCGCAAAGTATCTATTATCTGAAACGCAACAGATATCAAGCTATGTCAGCTAATAAAAATCAATACCCATGTATTCAAGCTGGTTATGTGGGAAGTATTTATGATAGAACAGTTGTAACTGTATAATTTATGGGTTATAACACCATTGTAGTTTGACGTTTCTGGCGTGGAACAACAAAAGCTATTTAAGGAGTATATAAGAATGAAATACAGAGGGGTACATATTATTCGTAGAAACAAATGTAAAAACTAAATACATATATAAATTATATTCTAAACATAAACAGTATAGCAGTTTTGTCACTTAGCAGTATAAATATATTTTTTCCGGCAAGAATATTTATATTTAGTTTGTATTGATTAACTTTAAATATTTAGTATGTACATTAAATTAGACTTTTTGTTTGGACATTTGACATTCATTTCTAATCCACTCACTGTCAGTATACTTCAAACAAACTAAACATTTTGCACATTGTTTTTACCACACCACCACAGTTATACAAAGTTGGTATAGTTCGCGTCATCAGGTGAAATTAAATTTACTTAAAAGTATCTCAAAATAAATGTGTGGCTCAAAAATGCCTGGATGTTTATACGAAATTGGGGTTTCTGACTATATATAGTTTAAAACTTTGGCATTCAACGGTTTAAAGTCTCCATACAAATGCCGAAAAAAGCTGAAAGAATTTGGCAACCGAAAAAGTTATAATTGAATAGGACAAAAAACCTTTGCTCAAAACATCGCATTTAAAAATCGGTTTAAACCCGTTGATATACTAACATTTCTGAGTAAAGTATTCAATCTATTCGAGTACATTTTCTACAATCCTTACCAAAAAGATTCCGTCTGTTCTCAATTTTTCATATTATTGACAGTATCAAGCAGACCTCATCTATCATATATACACTTCTTTACTGTCCATTTGAAATTAAAGTTTCAACACCATATTTGAAATGCATAAAATTATATTTTCAGTCGTATTGATGTTATCTAACATCAATGAAATCGCATCCGAGCTTAACTTTGGTTATGATCCAGAACTTATCAAAGAAAACAAAAATTCTTCTTATTTTAAATCTGGAAAAAACTCAGATTTTGTCCCGTCATTAACCAATGCACTGGAATTGGATCTAAATGAAATTGTGGCGATTATGGGCCGACAGAATTGTCTTGTACTTCTCGACAATTATCTTGGAGTCGACATCAAGCAAATAAACCATCCCATACTGGTAAGAAGATATGTCACCGGAGAAAGTGTGAGGAGGAAATGGAATGTAAGTTCCTTCATTTGGACAATACCGGGGGCAAATTTTTCATCCGTTAGAAGCATAGAAACTTATTCGGAAGGCTCGAAAATCTGTCCTCTGTCAAAATACCACTTCGGATCTCCACATTGGAACTATGTTACTGCTTTCTGTGTGCAATTTGATATTTTGACAATGTCGGCTAACTCGAAGCCGTGGAATTGTGAGGCACAGTTTTTCCTCTATGTCCCAATTAAACGAGGCTCTAACAACAACTTCTACAACGGGTATGTTTGTGAATAAATTACTAAATTGATAATTAAGTACTGTTTAGTTTATAAATTTGTAACTGATCTTTGGTTAGGGGAAAAAGGAATACAAAAACTCCAGAAATTTTTGACCGACTTGCATATTGGAACGAAACAGTTGGCTTTTACTACCTGCCGCCGATGATGAAGACGACATATCGTTTGTTTGTGTACAAACGTTCCAAGGAGATGGAAGGACTACTTGCTGACATGCAAGCAGCCGCTGTGAGAAGGATTACTATCGAGAATTATCCAGAATTGACTCATGGAATCTCTCTGTACTTGGAAGTAAAAAGCATCACATCATCAAATATTGCCATGGAAAAACAGTCAGTTAGTATGATTAGTTTACTATGTAATTGTAAAATATGTAGTCATAATGTAATTCTTGTTCAACTCAAGTTGTCTGTTGTACTTGATGGCAAGCTAACCAAATTAGCTTGCGTTAAGCCAGGTGAAGAACTTTATATCGGTTATTACGAGATATCTCCGTCGATGGATGATATGGTTTTCGAAGCATTTAATCAGCATTTTAGAAACTGCGAAAACTATATACCTAGAGGTCACATAGTCAACATTCCATTTCCAACTGCAACTGAACGCCTTGCACATGCATATGCATTTGAGTGGACGTACATCTTTAAGAACTATAGTTACCTCCTCACGTCAAAAACCGAATCCTTCGAATGTAGCAATGGAAAAATGTACAAAATCCGCCAAGACTCGTTTGCAAAAATTCCAAATTTCATTTACGGAAAGTTATACGGCAACAAATTCCCAAATCTGCTGTTAAACCTTCTCACTCTTCAGGATAACCTCCACGAAGTAAAATTTGTAAGCTGTGGAGACCGTGGACTTGATTCACTACCGTATAGCGAATTGATAAATGTGTATGACAAAGAAGTTTGGTATGCAGTTTTGTTAAGCGCTTCCGTTCTTTCCCTGTTACCCGCAATATTGGGGAGAGCGTCTGTACTAAACATTTGTTTGTTCATTCGCAACCTGGAATCCATTATTCGGATTATTATTGGAATTGACGATAACCTAAGTTCGCGCCTGAAGAAACAACACACTGTACGAATTGTCACCATGTCTTTTGCGTTGGCGGCTCTAGTGCTTAACAACGCATACAAAAGTGACAACATTGTCACAATGATAGCTCCAAGAACGGTGTTACCCTACAAAACACTGGACCACTTACTCACCGATGAATTTAGGATTAATGCAAAAATATCTCAGATAGGTGTGAAGCAAAAAGAACATAATGAAATAGCAATACATGCCTCGATGCCTCAATCACTAGCTATCTCTAGTTTGCATTACGAAATAACAACTCATACCTTAATATATAGCATAACCGAAAGTAATGAATATCATGCTGCAGAATTTTTTTCAAATCTCGCGCATCATACGGTTATTACTTTCAAGACGTTCGACACTTTTTATAAGATTGCCGTTTCTGCAGACAATTCTTTCGTAAATGCCAGTTACCATATGAACGCAACCTATATTAAGAGTTTGATTTGGCAACAGGATATGGGAAATCTAATGAATAGTTTAAAAGTTTGCAAGAAAACTGCAGTATTGCTTCCTGGCTTTATTGCGGATGAATTTGCTCAACATTTGGAGAGACATTTTTTGAATCAGAATCAGCAACGAAAGCATGTGGATATTGGTACCGAGGTTTATTTTACTACTTACCAAGGCTTTAGTTTGTACGGATACTTTCCACCGTTTGTAATCACAAGGTTAAGGCAGATGCAAGCTGCTTATATATTTGAGTGGTGGCATGAATTCATTAATGAGAGCTATAAATTCGTTCCAGAGACAAGTAGACCTTTTGAGAAGACTACGTTGAAAGGAAATATAGTGATAATTTTTGTTGTTCTTGGCATCGGTTTGGGAATAAGTAGTGCGGCATTTTTAGTGGAAATCTTACCACGATTAAAAGGCCCCGGATCTCTATTATTCAAGTGTGTTTGTAAATCTACAAAATGGACTTTAAGACAAACGATTCAAGGAATAGTAAGAGCCTGTTTTAAAATTGCAATAATTTCTAAACTTGTTTTTCTTAACCTTACCCACAGACTTGAAGTAATATTATTAACGAAATCACAAGGCACTAGGTATATAAACCGTATTTATTTTGTTAATCTTCTAAGTAGGATTAAGCAGTTGTTAAATTTAAATCGGATTCGGCAAGTTGATATGTAATGTAATATGCATGCAATTTTTATAACTCGCTGTAATAGCTATGCTAAATAAGATATATTATAATTATAAAAATTAGGAATGGCTTGGATTTACGTACCAAATAACATCCTATTGAGTTTTACTTATTTAACACGTATTTAAGATTTTCTTAATTTACATTCTTTAAACGTATTTTCCATGCAAAATGAAAAAAAATATTACGGTAATGCTTATGTAATATTATTTATATGCAATTATGCGGAAAATTTAATTATAGCCAATTTTAAATAAATTGTTCCTAAATTTTTATATAAGGTCAATAATCAACACTAGTCATATGCAATTTTATGACACAGACACACAAGTAATCAATAAAAATTAACGTTTCCCCCAGACTGTGCCCATTGTCCATGAACAGTTCCAGTGACAGTGCCCAAAGCAGTAAATTCCACTCGTCCAATTTCTGTCATGTCTTTGGCATTTAAAATTAGCAGTGATATTGAAGTTAGATTGTCGTTTGACAAGAGAACCGATAAAATAACGCCGTCATCCTCTTCTGCGTTAGCATACTTTGAAGAATCCGAAACAAAAATGGGTTCTGAAGCTAAACAGTTTTCATCTGCTGCAGGGCTCCAGAAAACTTTCTCTCCGGTTGTGGTATTCACTTTCCAAATCTGTAAAATAAATTCAGTATTCTAAACTAATTACTCTATTTAATATATTGTCTATGCAGAAACAATACTTACAGTATCCATTCCAAAATCATAATTAATTCTTGGCTGCCTCTGTTCCAGTCCATAAAAATAGCTATACTTTTGCCCATTGTATTTATAGTTAATTCGAGGCAGCTCTACAATATGTTGCGTTAAATGTTGAGGGGTAATGTCAACAACATTCTTTTTCCCTTTACGTAGAATTGCAGTCGCGCTGGTATTGCTTGACTTGATTAAATTTTCCCCGTGAGCAGCCGTCTATTTATAAAGGGCCATTTACGATTTTAGGTACCAATTAATTTGTCTATCGTGCATAATCATTAAGGTATGCAATATTACATTATTGCTCCTTACCTCCACCTTTAAGGGTAGAACGTATCGACGAGCTGAGGGACTCTCAGAATGCTCTATTTGAGTGTTTGTCCCCTTTGTTGTAAGGTTACCAACCCACTATATAGTTCATATTTTCGGGAATATAAAATTATATCCAATTTTTAATCAGAATGAAATTACTATTAACAAAAATTACCTCAGCATCACTATACCCAGACACATCCACAACTATCTCTCCATTTTCCTCATAAGCGTTAATATGATGGAAGGTAAACAACTTGTTTGTTTCATAAATCACTGGATGAACCTTCCCGTCTTCAATTGATACCACATAAAATCTTGTCTATTATCAGGGAGGAAAGTGATAAATTTAGTCATAAGTCATTATAATTTAAAATGGAATGTAAAAGATGTATGGATTCAAGTTACCTTTTCATTTGGATACCACTTTATCCAGTCAGAAAACGTCCTGTTCATAAAACCAGCAACTGCAGTCACCATGCCTAATAGATTTGCACAGAATGGAGCTTCCACAAAAATCAGTTTTCCGGTGGCTGTAATCCCAAAGCTGTGAAAATATCCTGTACGTAATTTCCATCTTGATGGGATTTCGGCAATAAGCTTGGCTTTTGCGTAACACGTTTCTGGAATAAAAATATTATGTTATATTTTAACTCGCTATTTAAAAGAATGAATAGTTTAACTACCTTTTGAATTGAGAGATGGCGGTATTCGTACGAAACCGTAATGTGGTCCTCTAGAATGTCGATACATATTCCCCATATTAATGACGGTTCCATCTTCCAAAACGTGAGGATGAGCTGTTGCAGAGTTTACGGCTAAATATGCACTAATATTAGTTTTTTCTCCAAGTGTTTCCAATGTGTCTGGATCCACTCTTCGAATAAAGTTTGACTCTGTCATGGCATAAAGTTGGTCGCCATGATAACCAACATTTACGCAACAATTATCAGTGATTTCTAATTCATCGGGTTTTGTTAAAAGGGTCTTGATAGTGTTAAAATCTGTTTTCAATCTGGACACAAAAGAAGCATTTTCTGATTTTAGTACAGATTTAATCACTTGCAGCATGAAATTCGAAATGCAATGCACGACTTTGGTACCAAGCCTATTTATTTTAGAAAATCACTTTTATACCTGCACATTACCTTTACGACAGGTTTCATTTCATAAATATAAAAAATACCTGTCCATCCTTCACAGTAAATTTGTGAAGAATTGCTAATCCATCAAAAATATGGGTATATTGATCCTTTCCAATCTTTTGTATTCCAGGACCAACTCTGATAAGTTCCCCATGGAGCCACTGTGGAATTGTACCTTTTGTTTTAAAATTTTGTTAATTTTTTTCAAAATATTGAAATATCAAATCTACAATGAACCTGGTTTTATAAATTTTTCTACAGTTCACCTCGAATGGTTCCAGAAATTGGTTTCGTAGTCTCCTTCTCACAGTGTCTAAGGAATGGATCGTCTCCATGACTTTCAGCGCTGAATACATTATATAAAAGTATTAGCGTTTCAATCCATTTAAAAAATGTTTTAAAATAAAATTGGATGTCTGTCAATATTACCAGTTAGATCCCATATTTCGAAAACTTTGATTTTTTGTAAAAATAGACTATAATATTTTTAATGTGTCTTGCCTGACTACAGATTATAGGCTCTAGAGTCTTTGTCCTTTGGCTGCTGTCTGACAAATAGTGACGGTGATCATGATGATTATATGCTTGCTGAACACTGAAGGAAAGCAGCTAAAGGAAAATGGACTGACGCTGCAAGATTCCTTCCTCCAGGCAAAATAAAAAATTGTGTTGACCATGGAACGTGACTTTGTATACAAATCATAATTTTAACCTTGTTATTGTGTTGTGTAAGATGCTCATTATTAGATTCATATTGATACAAGAAAACATCTCCAGGTACAAGAAAACATTGACTCCAGTGGCATTGAAACCAGAGAGTGGTATTTTGTACAAGTTGATATTTAGCAGTCACAAGATATTATAATTAGCAATAAAATATCATCATAAAATGTTTTTGACCAAGCACAAAGCGAATGGCTAAGCTTGTTCCATTATTGCTTAAAACAGGTTTTTGGCTCTTATGACGAATTGTGTGATTATTTTTTGACGGCATACAACGTAATTGTAATTCTAGGTCATGGTGATGGCTTTCCAGCTTACCACATCGTATATTGAATATCTACACCTATAGGCATGGGAATAAAAGGATTGTGTATTAGTACAGAAATTTATACGGTCAATGTACGGCGACTAAGTTCTGCATCAATTAGCGCACGTGTGCACGTGGATTCAGTCACCGCATTTCGCAGAACTGCCTTACGTAATACTGTCGGGGTTTGCGGGGACAGCTGAATCATGTGTTATTGCCGTTTATTACCCTAGTAAAAATTTGAAGTGGGAATGAATGAACTTTATTATTCACAGTTAATTGCTACAGATGTCGTATCAATCTGTATCAATGGCGAGATCTGTATCAATGTCGCCAAAAGCTTGTAAATATTTAATCATGATTATACTAATGAGAGAATTACTAAATTAATAAACCTGACTAATAACGAGCACACATTTTATTCTAAGTAGAAATTATATCATCTCATTTGTCAATTTTTATCGTAGCAAGTTACTTTCTTTAGCGGTATTTGTATCAAGTTCATTTTAAATTAAAATGACGAGTAAATACTGTCGGAGTACTGTGGAATCTTTTAATGAAACAAACTTTACCTTGCGCTGTTATATTCATATAAGTATAAATGAATGAGCTCCACTTCATTCCCCAATTAGTACGCTTTTGTCAGAATATGGAACATTATTTTGCTGACAATAATGGATTTCTCAGATACGACTAATATTTATGTAAAATAGCCTTAAAGATAAATCTATATTTTGTATTTATACTTAGGTGAAAATATATTTATATATTTATAAATGGTCAATATGGAAAGTCTCAAAGTTATGTTTTTTTGATTTGTGTCAATTGACGGAATTCACATTTTCCATTCAAGTGCAAGCCTTCATGATTTCAGTTTTTACTATGCAAGCCAATATTATATCAACATCACATTTTGCTTTGTTCCTTTCTTCAAAACATTATTATTATTATTGCTTTGCTCCATCTGCTTTGGCTTGACTTCAGCAGCTGACACTACGTTTGTTTATTTACATTCTCGTGTTTCTCTCTGGCATTTTCTCAGCAAATTTGAACACTTTCTCATTAAACATTAATTTAAGTGATCACAAAATAAAACCAATTGACATTTACAAAAATACCTTCCTTAATTTAAAGTTTACTTGCTTGTTTTCCACAAGATTTGTTCAGTTTATAAAAAAAGAAGCTTATAAAGTTTGTTTATTGACATGATGACGACGGAAATATTTACTTTTGACACGAAAGCAATTTGTTTTCTCTGCTTAAGTTATAATACAGATTTAATCAAATCTGAGGACGGACAGTGTTTTGCAAGTGCCACTGGAAAAAAGTTTAGTCTTCGATCAATTTGTCGATATTTGAAAATAAATTTTCAGGATCTTTTAAAAAGTAGTGACGAATTACTGGAATCTACCGTTCCCGACACATTTCAGTTACTTAATAAAGATTCCAATGTTTCCGTGCATCTCTGTGACCAATGCCGGTCAGTGACAGGAAAGCTATCAGAATTGTGCCAGGAGTTGGAACTGGTTCAAATGAAGATTGATCACTGTCTCCAATCGTTTTCAAGGCTGTTGAAGAAGGCCGATGATCCTCATCACCCAGATAGCATGCCAGAAATTTCAGAACCATTGGAACGGCAAATGTTTCAATTGCTAAGGACAGAGATGCAGAGAAAATGTAATGTATTTAAAACTAAAGCAACTTTATGTAACTGAGAATATTAATGTGTAACTTGGAATTATTTTTTATTGAAATCATTTAGGTAATAAAAAGCTGGAGAGTATGTTACCATCAGTGGTAATTGAAACCCGAGTCAGGAAAACTAGTCAAACGTCATTATCTCCAAATATTGTCAATTCTTTCAGCGACAACATCACTCCAACCCACTCGCCAATTTTTGATCAAGTCGATTCACCAAATTCGGATGTAGATTATGAACCACCACAGTCACCATCACCAAGCGAATCGTCTTTATCTGCTACAGATGACACTCCAAAACCTGAAACCTTTCCAACCTCACAATGCCGAACACCTTCTCCTAATGAGGATCCCGAGGGAAAATGGAAATGTCATTTATGTTCATTTTCATTCCAATCTAAAGTAGCCTTGCAACTCCACAAAAGACGAGTTCATATTCAGAAATCTAAAATTTCCAAAGGTTACTACTACAAGAGTTCAGTTCCCAAAAAGCCTGATACTAATCCCGGCAGAAATTTAAATTCTTCCAGAAGAAAGGGAACCTTTATTTGCACCTTGTGCAAACCTCCCCTGACGCTAGGAACGGAAAGGGGTCATTACCGTCACCAGATTCATTCCCACGTGGAGTCTTTCTTTGAATCGTCAAAGTTGGCTCAAGTTACTCAGGAAGACTTCAAGGCTTATTGCGAACATGTATTCAACGTTGAGCTACTTACTTCATCCTCTTCAGCGAAAGGAAAAAATAATGGAGAGGAAACAAACCCCAAGTTTCCTTGTCCCCACTGCCAACATAATTTTTTCACAAGTACCAACGTTCGTTTTCACTTATTTCAGGAGCATAAGGTCATTCTATCGGAAAAGATTGCAAAGCTGCAAAAGAGCACAAGTCTCGAGGATATTAGAGCTGTGGAATTGCCTCCTGTCGTGAATAAAAATGTGCGGTATAAATGTGACGCTTGCGGAACCACATTTTCTCAAGATACTGCATACTACAGACACAAAAGGCACAGATGCAAGTTTAGATGCAAAACGCCCCAAAAGAAATTAAAAACGTGTGATGATTGTGGCAAACAGTTTGCTAATCCCGATACCCTTAGGCGACACCGGAAACGGAAACATGAGCCGTCAACTGCTATGGAAGCGGAAAAGCAGGAGTCACATAAAGTAACCAAGTATAGCAAGATGGGGGAATTGGGGGAGAAGCAGGATCAGAATGATATCTTGAAGACTGAAAATAATTGCGATTCAAATGGTTCTGAAGAAGAACAAGGAGAAATGAAGGAATTTATGGAAGATGAACATTTAGGAGATGAAGATTTGGTTGATGATAATGATAATGTTGATGTAAAGATATTTCAAATTGATTCTCCTTTGGACAAATGTACATAATCAATAAATGCATCACTTTTTGAACAATAATAATAAATAAATATGTATTTTTATTATAATTCCATGACCGAGATCATTTAGAGCTAAATAAATACTTGACGATTACATTTAAAAAGTGTTTATCATCAGAATAATCTGGTAATATCAAAGTTTACTTTAATTTTTAAAAACATCTCACAATGGTTCCATTCAAAATTAAAGTTTAAAAAATAACAAAATTTGAAGCTAAATTACAAAACATTCTGAGTACTTATTACGTTAAAACAATAAAAAAATATCAAATTACGATCAATTCGGATCTAGTAAAAAGGATGGAATGGTATTTTAAGTTCGAAAGCAACCCGATACTACTACGTATATATATTGAAAAAATCGCTGGAAGTACATAATCGTAGTACCAAGTTTATAAAAGGTGGAAAAACAACTGAATACATTATACAAACATGGAATACCCAGTCAAATATTATCAGTAACATGCTTGAAGCTTTCAAACTAAATTTAACTGGAGCAATTATCTTCTAAGTAGTCCCAAGCGACAGCCAAAGCGGAAAGGGAAACAACAGTGAAGTGAGGATGGCAGATTTCTTCAGACGATCCTAGTCCCTTCCGCTTTTCACTCTCTGTAAGCCTTCTTGGCACATTGAAATCATTGACCTGAAAATTGCTTCCTTCCTCATTGATGAAGCACCCTTATTCGCTTTTGCTTTGCCAGGAGAGAATCATGTCCAGCCAGTCCGCTCGAAAGAAACTTGGATAGCCAATGAATCCACAGAATGCCACTGAAAACAAATAACAAGCCTGTTTAGATTCGATAAAATTAAAGGTCAAATTATATAGTTGCATTATTATATTCCTAGCTTACCATTCTCCGAAAATAAATCGCGAAAAATATATGGAACTCCATAATCTGAAATAAGCTGAGTTTCCTGAAGCATTTTGCTACAGAGTTGTCGGTTCACTTGATGATCTACCAAGTGCTTTGAGAAGCCACATGATCCCTAAGATAAAAAAAATGGCAATTACTTCAATGCTTCAAAAAGACAAAGATGTACGACTTCACCAGGAAAATAATTTGTCCTAAAAGTACTTATTACCATCTTAGTCTGGGCAAAAATTCGGTGCATAAGTTGATGCGATAGCATGTATTGGGATCCAGGGGTTGAATCAAACATTACTCTCTCGCAAACGTGAGGAACCTCACAGCGAAGTAATGTAGATGCTATACACTCGTGATTGAGTACCGGCCAAATGGTTTCCTTGTCATTGCCAACGCTTTGTAGAAATGGATCACTGGCTAACTCTTCGGACTTGAGCCAAGTTTTCCAGTGGTTGTTTCGTTGCCGAAATTGTTGTTCAAAGGCAAGACAGGTTTGTTTTCCTGATAATAAATTGTTTTAAACACATCTTTGTTAATTAAAGGAATTTAAAATCTTAATTAATTCATATGATGAGTTGTGCATCATACCGTGGGTATGCTCGGAATTAATGCATATTTGTGTGGTCCAATCCGACAATGGAAAAGCAGTCTGGAATTGGGATCCATGTTTATCATCCACAGCTTGGTGAAACAAAAACAAGTTACTGAATAATGTCGATTATTACATTTTTGTTATATCTTCAGTCTAGGACCAAGTGGCAAATTTGCCACTTACGAAAGTGGCAGATTTGCCACTCATAAGTGGCAAATTTGCCACTTAGAAAACGTGATTTCTATTACAG
>JAHZMV010006073.1:0-11115 GCA_027743765.1 Coecobrya sp. COE2
TAAACAGGTATAAGCAATAAATCCATAAAACCGACACTTTTATTGTTTATTTATTATTTATTAAAAGGCAATTTATTATTTTTTCGTCAGTTTAAAATATACTATCGGTTTATTGTACGCATGCACATAGAAGAAATCATTTGCAGTAAAAAAAGTAAACTATTTTCTAGTTATGTTGCGGCCTCTCTACAAAAAACTAAAATCCTGTTGCAGTTTTGCTCAGCAATTCTATCAGGGGAGCGCAACAGCGTTAAAGAAACTCTTTCACGTATACACACTGCCTTACTATTACAATGACTTGGGTTTTTTTTCTTCAATTGCTTCGAGGACACTGGGACTAAACAATGGACGTTTCAGTTTATTATCACCATCTCCCAACTTTTTAATGAAAGAAGAACATTAAGACTTTCTGATATGAACAATCTTTAAGTAGAAGAATTGTAGAATGCTCTTATTCATTTTCTTGTGCACTATCATCATTGTTAATCTCCCACTTTGAACTTACGCTTTCCTATTGGATTATTATTATTATTTGATTTTATTTGAGCGTTCGCCTTGGTAGGTGTTCCAAATAGAAAAAAAATCGCTTAATGACTTCACATTGCAAAAAGACGTGCATATAGCCACCACCATTTCACCCCTAAAGAAAGTAACACTTAAAAACAACAAATTTGTCACAATCCAAAAAAAAACTAATTCCTATATTAAACTTCTCAAGGTAATTTAATCTGGCTTGACAGCGACAGTAACACAGCTTAAAATATTTATATACCAAATAATAATGTATGTAAGTTTCATTTAGCTGTATATAGTTAGTTGTAGGATGGTAATCACTAATCAGCCAATGATACAAATATAGCACAAGTTCTTTTCTTACAACTAAATCCTTTAATTAGAAGATTAAAAGTAAAACTTCTTTTGTGTTTAAATAGCAATGACAAGGGATGAAAAAAACAATCGAAGCGTTTTTAATTTTTGATTTACTATTTCATTCAGCTATACACGGTGGTTGGTGTGTAGAGAGAGACGAATGAAATGTCCATTTTGACTAACAATTGCATAACCGAGAGACACCACACCACGTCCCTGGTTTTGTGTTTTAAGCTCTTTGCAAAATGAATAATGGTCACTGCAGGCAATTTGACTCCTTTTGCTTGATTCTATAAAGAAACTTTCAGTTTTATTTAGCGTGTCCGCATTCACAACAGGCAAACTAGAGTAAAAAAGAGAAATGTTTCCTATTTAGTAATCAACAGCATTTTCCATTACATTTTTAAACTGCACTCTTTTGCATGTGTGAAGACTGTTTATAGTCTTGCAAAAGGTGTCTTTAAAAATAACCTGCAAAAGAAAAACGAGTACTACTCTTGGAATATTGTTGTAGTATGTTATCTGCTTTGCGAAAATAAATCCTACGTGTCCGTTTGAATGGCACGAAAAGAGGAGTCTCACAAAAAAGCGTCCATGTATTTTAATGTGAGAAGATTGCAAGTGATTTTCAATTGTGAAAACCTATAATTTGAACCACTTACAGGTTAGCTCTTAAAAGGCATTATAGTTGCGGTGGTGGATATTTGCATTAAACTGCGATTAAGCGTATGTGTGGTAGCTGTTACAATTTTTTACCACTGGGATTGTTTATGCTCATAATAATATTATGTATATGTATGTATTTTCATAAAAGTCAAAGGCAATAATAATTTTTTTCCTTCTCATTAGCTGCATTTTTATTGCTATGGCTTGTTGATTTTTTTTAAATGGTTAAAAGAATTGAATTACAGTGCGAGTTATGAATAAGTTACTATTTCTACCCCACACCACGTAGACCATAATTAATACAGAACATTAATGTACAACCTTAATGATAGTCAGTCAACAATACAAACAGGGTAGTTGTGGTTATTGTCACACAGTGTATTGTTGTTTTAGAGTTTTACTACTCAGAGAATTGAATAGAAGACTTTGATTGTTGAGTTTGAACTTTTTTTGCATGTTTTATGGCAGTATTCAATATAGTTTTCTCATCATA
The DNA here is from genome assembly GCA_027743765.1 of Coecobrya sp. COE2. NCBI lineage: Eukaryota > Metazoa > Arthropoda > Collembola > Entomobryomorpha > Entomobryidae > Coecobrya > Coecobrya sp. COE2. Next base: position 2,030 of record JAHZMV010006073.1, read on the forward strand.
CGTGTGTAGTCACTCACAGCCCTATCTCAGGAAGGAACTGCAATTATTTTAGCATGTGAGTAGGTAGTAACCTGCACCTGTAAACATGTACTTTTCAACCTTAAATTTTAAAAAACGATCATCCGTTTACATGTGAATAATGATTGTCATTGTTGTTATTTTGTACAATGTATGCTCATTGTCGCCGTGGTAAGAGCTGAAAATGGTTCGCATAAATATAATCATAATTAGCACGCTTAAACCACAGTGAATGAAGAGGAGTGAAGCAGGATGCCATGCAAAATTGAATAATATACTTGGTTGCTTACTCACGTATGTCCGGCTTGAGTTGAGATATCAATGTGCTAATTTGTTTAATGTACATGTTAATTGAACTGAATTGAAGGTAGAACGCAGGAGTCCCTAAAGTCCATTAGCTGTTTTTTGATAACTAAAATCAATGTATATAATTCAATTAAAGTCCCTTGGACCACACAATTAGCCATAATTAAGTTAACTATTGGAAAGATAATATTATCTTTATTGATACGAAACCCTGTTTTCAAAATCAATCAAATGAATGTCAAGTCAAATTAAGAAGTTATCTTTGACTTAAATTGATGATAATCAAATCATTAAGTGAGCTGCATGTAATAATATGTAATCCCTTGTTCAAAATTTAATAAATATTTCACACTTTCAACAGTTAGAAAATATATGCTCAATTAAAGGAGAAACTTTGATGTAGGTATTTAGAATCATTGAAATATTTCGTACTAAAAATTATCACGTTGTATCAATCAATACGGCTTAAAACCACATTTGATGTGCCACGGGATAGTACGTGCTATGATAAAACTATTTACATGCATATTACTTATGTTACTTATTTCTAATCTCATACACGCACACACATATATTTTTAACATTTCCTCATCCTACCAGAATCCTTTAAGTTATCAGCTAGTAACAAAATATTAAAAGTTATCAAGGAATGTCAAGTAGTATGGCAATTAATTATGTACTGAAACAATTACTGTTTAATGAACGCGTACATAACGCGCGTGGAAAAATCTGAAAGCAGGAGATGGAGTCTGAGTGAATGACATCCTGTGTGCTGATACCAAGTTATAATTTACAACTTACGCATACTTTATAAATACCGGTTGCTACTAGTATAGATAGATGCTGTAGCAAATTAAAAATTATTTGATAATCCACTGTGGTAGAATGTATAAATTTTATACTATGATTATTAATAATAACAAGTACCAGGATGACGATTTTCAAGCATTCATTGGTAATTTTAACTTTATCCACATCTCATAAGCTTGCATGTAATTTTTTAACTTCATATAGATTCATAAGTGAGCACAACAAATGAAAAATAATAACAATGGTAATGCTAACTGTTTGAAACAGTGAAGTAATTAAGTATCTTGTATATCTGTCGAGCTTAGTTTAGACGGACTAACAACTGAAATGCTTGCTTGTGTTTCAATTTCCTCTATATTTCTCATTCAAAACCTTTTATACACGCAGACATACTATTTTTTCTCACAATCAGATAGTATAGAATATCTTCATGATAATTAATTTTGACTAAAGGCATGCACAATAGCAACGATTAAAAGTTTTTTTTATTAAATGACTATATAGAGGGGGATTGAATGGATATGGTGAAATTGATAAATGGTGAAATGAGAGAAACTCGAAAATTGTCTTTAATTTTACGTTTTGTAAGATTAATTAAGCCCATCATTCAGTATTGACAACTGTTGGGTGGTTTGCCACACCTACACGGTAGTCCAACATGATAAAAAAGCTAATATAAAAACGATAAAACTGTTAACTCTTATTACGATTTAGATTTACGATGGGGACGAAAAGGTAGTACTGCTGGTGTCACTCTTGCTCTTTGTTGCATTCGCTCATGAAATTGTTCGTTTGTAATAATTGTTAAATTGTGTTGCTTGCAAAGCGAATTTCAACACACACAACAGCAGTGAGTAAAGAGGTATTTAAAAAGTTATAGAATGGGTATTGTAATTGGCAGTCTAATATTTCCTGGTTATCTGACAAATGATGTTGTGTGCGTTTAAGCCTATGATATAATGGCGATTATTATTACTAATCTAAATTGAGAGTATTGACACCAGTAGTAGTTACAAAATTGTTTGCCCATTATACACCTTCTCCCGGGTTGCAATTACCACAGGAAGTACTGTAATTTTTAGCATGCTTCATGTTCTCCTCTTTTAGGTACGTGTTTATATGGGAGCAATAAAAAGAATGATTATGATTATGTGGGTTTTGTTGGATGGAGTAAGTAAGTGTTATGATATGTGGTATATTAGGGGATTATAAATAACACGTTTTAATGTCCTCAAAACCCAATATTGCTCGTTTGATTTTATGGCCGTTCCAAACAACCCCTAATTTGCTGTCACAACAACTGAGCGCGTATGGTGTAATTAGGAACCGCTCAAGTTGGTCATGATTTTCCTCAATTATATTGAGACTTTGCATACCTTCTACTCTCTGTGAAACATATAATATTGCTATCCTTCTTACTCCTTGTTTTTCCGCAAAGCTTTATGTAAACCAAAATTAAGAAATGCATGCTAAATCGACGATTCACCTGTTGTTCTAAGAAGTCGCTTGATCAGATCATCGTGGTTGCATGCTGTTGCAGCATATTCGAAATGAATACTAGTATTAAATACACATGTACACTCCGACAAAACGCAACACATACATACATGATTATTATTGGTTGCACAAAGTCGTGACATCAAAATCACGGTTGAGTCAATCAAACAATCGAATTTGTATTGAGAATTTGAGAATCCTCATGGTTGCGTGCTCAGAAGAAGGATCCTGTGACAGGGATGCGGAGAATTTATGTTTCATCACTGACTTAAAGGCATATCAAGGGATTGGCACCTTTCTTTTTCAAGATGCACTCTTGCGTTTATAAAAAAAATTGTCTATTTCATTGTGGATTTCGAGTGGTAATAGGAAACAAAAGTAAAAATAGGTGGGTAGATCCTGGTTACAGATTATGTAGATATGTGTAAGCATGGTATGTAGGTTTTTATGTTTGTTTTTGGCACCTTACCTGCTGAATGTAACGTAGTAGATTGGTTAGTTGACAGTTCTTTCGGGAAAGCTTCAATAGGTCGGAGCGGAAGCTCATTTTTAGTTGTTCCTTGTGACGCCGCAGACTTTGGCTCATTTCCACTTGCACTCTTTATGAAAAATAGAAAATGATTTTGCACGCATTGCATTATCTATTGTTAGGTATGTATGCATTAATTTTATGTTTAATGTTTCTCCTGGACATTAGTTTTGCTGGGGAAGCACTAAAGAAATAAGCACTATAAGTTTTAGATTCATTTCCGTGCTTTCACATGGGCGAGCATTTTATAGTTGACGACGAAAGAGTCTTTGAAATTATTCATTACAGCTAATTATGTAAATGTTAAATAAACACTGGCATGTTTTAATTAGTCTTAATTTTCTACATAGAACTAGTTTCCTGCTTTTCATAAAAATTGTGATAAACCTATACATATTTTGAAACTGATATATGACTAATTGTCTATCGTTAATCATTTTGTTAGATAACCATGCCAATGATCTCAAATGAAAATTTGCTCATTAGCTGATTTTACTTTAGTTTTTAATAATTTCAAGTAGCAAAAATACACTGTGCTTTAAAAATTAAAATTTTTCTAAACTACCGTCATAATTCTTCTGCATACATGTAAATGTCATGTTAGCCAAAGTTATTATATGAGTACTGAACGCATCTGAATGTCACTTTCTCTTGAAGCTCAACTGTTTCAAAAACTTTTACACTTTCCATAAAATCATCGCTGGCAAAGTACAAAGTTTCAACAGTAGTATCTATTTTTTCACTCTCAGGAAGTCTTTTAGTGATGCAATGTAAGCAGCAGCGCACTTTGAAGAAATGTTTTTTAAACATCAACGCAGAAGTAATTTGTTATTTGTATTTACTCATTTTTTCGCTAATGAGATTATTAGACCATTAATGAGCAAAGCAGCATGAGGTAATTAAAAATTACACAAAAAATTAATGTATCTACTTCAGTTTATCAGAAAATGGTCTCTTTAAATCCACCAATGCGTAATGATTTACTTTCAGAAGACTGATCGCTGCACAATGAGTTCCTTGAAAGAAAAGGCAACAAAATTCCTCGTCTGGCAAATAAAAAATATTCTCATAGAGGCTTCTCAAGCTCAACAATATACAACAGCTCGCTTGAAAACATTAACTAACAATCCAATGAGTTTAAACAATGTGCGGCATCTTGTTATTGTTACGATAGAATGAACTAGGATTCATAATAAATAAAAATAGATACATCTGAAGATTTATTGGTTTAGTTTCAAACTACAATTACTTTGATGAGATGTACCTTCTCGATAAAAAAATAGTAAGTGGCACGTTTTATATAGAGAATAAAAATAGTGTATGCTTCAGTTTTCATCTGCAATTTGATTCGTTGACATGCATGTGGAAATGACAGCTTCCTAAATTATTAAAGTTACCTTACCGCATAGTATATTGCTCGTTAACGAGTTATTTATTTACAGATAGGCACAAGTAATGTGTATCATAAAAATGGTAAATGGTACTGCAAAGTAATTTTATGAGTTAATTTGTTGGAATTTATGTACAATTAAAAAGTGATACTGATTGTTAACTTGTTTGCGTTCTAATGTAGTGCTCCATCGAATAAATAGTTGACCGATCACTCAGTCAGTGGTCAATAATGAGTTGTATTACAGATTAGGGACACAATGAAACTATTATAAGAACAAGGAAAACTTGAAATATGTGACAAGAAATAGCTATCAAACTAGTCACATTTCAAATGGCTTGGCTTAATTAATCATTAAATTGACACAAATGAATGGTGAAGCAAAGAGTATAAAAAGGCTACCAGGAATTGTGGCAAGAATGAGGAAGATAAATAGAGTAGCTTGTAGGTTTACGCCCGTCAAAAATAATAACATTTGATGTGCTTTTAAGAGCACTAGAATTAGAATCTTTGTCATATAAATCAAACATGTGAATGCACTGAATAAAGTTTAATTGGCTTAAAAAAGCATTTCTGCATAATATTTTTTAAATTTTACCGTACCTGACTTTAAGTAGATTCATGGCTGTTTCAAACTTTTCCAGGTAGTCCTTCCTCAAAGTCTTCAATTCAATTACCCGTCGATCCTTTAACTGCCTCACCAACAACTCCTCTACACTCAATTGCCTTTGCAGAACAATCACCTTACTCTCCAGCCGCTTTTTAACCATTTCCAAGTGTTTGGCTTCATTCTCCAAATCTTGATATTTTGATCGCAGAGAACCAGCCTCTTGATCTTGTGAGGTTGATTGCTCCATGATTACTTGATTTTATTTACGCTTCAAAGCCTGTGCAGTGAATGGATCTGAACCCTGGACATATCCATCCAGGGTTCAGCTAGGACACCTTGTCATCCTATCATTGTGGTACTTTGAAGCAAAATACACCCAAAAAATCTCCGTTTCAAACATTTTTTTCCAGCAATACATACAAAGGCTCTCAAAAAATGTCACAATATTTTTTTTAAATACCTACCATTTAACTGGCAAGAAACTCATTTAGGAAACGTTCATACGAGGCACCTAATTTACCCACCAACCAGAAGAAAGGTCGTAGCGTCGAAGTGTTCGTTTCGTTCGAAAGAAATGTAATAAGAAAGAAAAAAAAGCAAAAAAGAAATCCTCAGATGCTGTGGTTCATGAGTCCATTTTAGTAATTTAGGCCAGGTAAAGAGAAATGAGACTGAATACCTAGTGAAATATCAATTGATGACGGGGAAGAATATGATATCCAAGTTGAAATTGAAAGTAGATGAATCCTCCGATCACAAGACTTGCATGCAAGACTTGTCTTTGACGAAACTTGTAGTAATGTGTATTGAATGCGGCTACACACACATTCACAAATTTGACCAGCCGAAGAAGAAGAGTAGGGAAACCCGTGTCGTGCGTTCCCTATCTTGGTTTCATCATTGAGAAAATTTTATGTGGCATCCTTTATCCCACTTCTTTTAACTCACTTCCGTACTTGACAAAGTTGCGTTTTTGTATCTCTCTCCAAGTATCGCCTTCACTGATTCAATATGGTTTGAATAAAAAAAATATATAGTACTACATTACTTGCTAATATATTGATCATGGGATTGTCACTATTACGCTCCTTCCCTTCTCATTTGTAACAATTCATAGGGAACTATGCCAATTTCTAATTTTAAACCCGACTCTCTTTTCAGGCTATATAGTAGTGTGGTGATGCTAATGCTGATAAGGATGATGACGACGACAAGTGCTTTCCCCGTTCCGTAATATCCGTGTAAAACACGTTAGATTTAAGGATGGAAACAGACTATAACGGACTTTTTATGCGTGAGAGTGTGTTGATATGTCAGATGTGGATTACACGCCTAAAGAAGCTGGAAACATTCATGGAATGGATATGCTACTTTCCTCTGACAAATGTTTACTCTTTTTTTTCTAATTCTAAACCCTCCAAAATCCTTTATTTTTTTTCATAATTAAATCAACATGAGACTTTTCCAAGAAGAAGAAGAGTAACGGCAGCGGCATTGTTTTGTTTACACATCATCATTCCTTGCTACAAGGATACTTTTATGTTTAGTACCGTGTTAGCACTTTGAAACGCAAAAGCAATTAATACAGTGCTGATGGAGCAGTTTGTCTTTCACTGTGCCAGCAAAACAGCCTTTTTTTCTGTCGTCATTATCCTGTAACTTTTGGTGACGCATTCTCCCGGATTTTCTCCCTTTCCATTTTTTTTTCTTCAATTTGACAAGTACCAAGAGAGGTGCTTCATTTATTTTAGTAATAGTCTGTGGATGAAGGAATTCATGAAACAATGTAGTGTATCCAAACAGTTGTAACAATTTTCATCATCAGTAACAGTTGACATTTTCGGGAATTCGGAGAGAAAGATAATAACAAAAGTTGGAACAGGAATTGCTCACGCTTCCTATCCAAGAGTTCAAGAAACTCTTGAGTCATTATCTATGTCAATTTTTTTCTTCTACTGCATGGCAGTCTCATTATCTCTCTCAAAATGTTGTTTTGAAACGGTCCAAATGCCAGATTTGTTTTTTACCGACTTCCCAAATTTACTGTTCCATTACTTTACTTACAAGTGTCATTAGATGAGATTACCACGACTTTACAATTTTTAAGGCTCTCATACGCTTTAAATGAGTCAAAAATTGCATACCTAATAATAACATATTATATTATCTGAGTTCAATCAATTAGTCTCACAAAATATATAGACCCATCCTTCTTCCTTTAAATCTTTGTTATAGGCCTCATTTGACAAGACTCCTGTTTTACATTCCTAATAACCATTACCATTGAAACTATAAATTGACCCTACACTTGTGCAAGTCAATAAAATCAAACTGTAATTAAAATCTCTACCATAATTTAACACTCTACAAAATAATTAAAAACTCTTATATAATGATTGACCATCATGACAGGGTTTTTCTCATCTAAAAACCTTCCATTTTTGGCATTTTGACTAAAATTTCGCTTAAGAATGTGCTGTAAGCACAGTGGTTTTTTGTTCACAGTGGCTTAAAGAGAAGCAAGGTATACTGCAGACGCATCTGTTAACCGTTTACTTAACTATTGCATAGCGTCATACGATTTTCAGTCTTTGTTGCCGTTACGCTTCTCGTTGTTCTTCAAATGCCCCACAGACGGATACACAGTCGTCGTGTTTCACCAAAAAAAAGCAGATCAGTTCTCTATGCTCCCGTCTTGCTACCCGGCTTGCTGAAAGGCGGAAAGAAACACTTTTTTTTGTTGTGTCGTAAATTGGATTTTGTAGAAATTCCAAGACATCTGATTTAATTGATTTAATTGCTGGAATCGTTTGATCAAGAACTAATAAAGTTTGATAACTGATTAAGAAGGTAAATGATTTAATGATAATTTTAATAAGAATGAAATGTTTTGAGAAATGATAAGGCTTTTGCTAATGGTAAAATGGTTTTTTAATTGTTTTTTTTTGGGATTACAGGATACAATGGCTTATTGGACTCCAAGTGGAAGTAAAAGGAGCGACTTTATTCGGGGGGTTGGTCTAAATTTATTACCAGCCCCAGTTAGCTTCTTATATGAGCCCGTTCTTAATCCTTTGAAGCCTTTCCATTTCGGGACGGAGAACGACAGTGATTTCGAGGAAAGTTCGATTTATGAGGAAATCATGAGCTTGAATAAAAAACAACTGGAATGGGCACTTTTTATGAGTCAAGAAGAATTGCGAAGGCATGGCAATCACCTGGAAAACCAACTGTATTCGAATGATTGTCTGAGGGAGCTTGTTAAAACTAAAGGTGAACAATTTGAAGCGCATGATATGGAGTACCTTAAGCGTCAGCTTTATATGGAAGGACGGAGCACTGAATTTATTACGGAGAGTTTTGTGGAAACGCGGAAGAAAATTAAATTAATAATTAGTAGAATAAAGCAATTAGAAAGTGGCAAGGGTACAGATTTGTCTGGTGCTGAAGGCAGTGTCAAAATTTTCATAAAATAGGTATTAGCCAAGACATCTGCATATCGTGAAGTAAACCTACTCCAGATTTGTAAATATCAAGTAAGTCTTGCTATTTAAAAAATGTTATTTAATTTTAGTCATTTCTTATCTCAATAATTTTCTTACATAGCTAATTATTATTGTTTGAATGGTTAATAACGTTATAAATTGTATTTTTTCTGTACACTAAATTACAAAAATGTCAATCTGAACATTTTCCAAGTGCACTTTATTTATCCTTTGTTCGCCACCATCACACTACTAAATCTTACCTCTATAATGATAACCGGATAACATAGGAGCATAAAATCGTTATTACTAAACACGATTGATTCATTGCATTCTAAATTAAACTATATACTAGACTTGTGCAACGAGTCCCGGTACACCGGGATTCTCGTAAACTCGCTCGACTCGTACGAGTATCGAGCGAGTAACGAGATCAAAATT
>JAHZMV010006074.1:0-12107 GCA_027743765.1 Coecobrya sp. COE2
TTTTTGGCTTGACGGAATGCATAACACATGTAAAGGATAAGCACCTTATCGGTTGCTATCTTATCCGAAACTAAATCTCGTATGGTGCTCCGCTACGCTCCGCACCGATCCCATGTGCAAAAATCTAGATAAAAATACTTCATTATTCGATTATCTTCAAATGACGGATTTATCAATTTTTACCACAATAGTATTTAATAAATCGTAGGTAGTATTATTATAGTAGTACGTAGTATTACACAAATCGTAAGTATCAAGTAGAATCGAATTATTTCCTTCTCAAATTAGTTTTAAAGTGCTTATACACGCATATTATGTATGTATATACAGTGCTGTACTAATAATTTAGCGGAAGGAATTTTATTTTTATAATTCGACATATATTTACAAAACTTTCAAGTTTGTGCTGCTGTAGTTTAACGCCTTCAGTATTCTCTTGACATGCAACGTCATTAAGTTTTTTGCACAGATTGAATAATTGGCTTTTATAGATTTGTTTTGGATATATAAAATTTAAATTTAATGTGGTTTATTTCAGAACAGGGTTTTGCTTGATTGCTTGTTATTTTTATGCGTAACTTTATGGTTGTAGCATCGGCCTTACCGAAGCTAGTATGGACTTGAATTTGTATTTAATTAATTTTATAACAATATGTCATCGCTTAATTAGATTTAATTTATTATCAAATTAACCTTATCTGAAATCCTGATTGACTCGACAGGTTTCCATATACAAGGCAGTAGCGTAGCCTGCCGGAACCCCCAGGAGGGTCAACGTAATAGGCGTAATGTTAAAGCTTGCCCCCCTCATATACGCCCATGTTAAAATCGGTATCAAGCAATAGAATGCTTGTTTGCATGTCTTTTATTTATATTCAATATCTATATCATTAGGCTTGACCCAGCGATTAAATGATCAGATTGTGCATGTAGCTTCGAACTAGAAGGAGAAAAGAGGCAGGTCGTCGCAGCAGTTATACGACCAATGTTTTCACCTGTCGGTGAAGCTACTATAATATAACCGCAGATCGGTGAGCATGGATGATATCTTAGTCTGGGCGAATTTGTATTGTGTTTTGCTAAGATATGTTATCAATCCAATCCAATTATGTTATACTAATGTTAGCTTTAATAATTAGCCAAATTAAAAATTAGAATCCTTCAATTGATCATGAATTTATGAAAAAGCGTTTCTAGAAGTGGATATGAACTGTCAAGGAAATCCGCCGGATTTTGAGGGATCAGGCCTTAAATTTTAATTCACATTATATTTTATGGGACAAACGCTTCAAAAATGTATAAAAATGCAGAGATTATGCTAAATATTTTTCATAGAGCCAGTTGCCATATATTGGTTTACAACAACGGAAACATGCCCATGAATATTTGCAAACACTGTGGATTTATTTTAAAGAAAATTTACGAAAATGAAATTTATGAATCCAACATGAGAGTCTCCATTTAAATTGACAGTCCCACAGACGTTAACATTAGGTATAGAGCCATGTTCATAATGAGTAGTTATAATAGTTGTTTTTATAGAAATATTTTAAATTAATTAAAGCAAATACATTTAATTTATTTGAGACATTCTGAATAACCGATATTCGCCAAAATGGTTATTCAAAATTGTCACAAATATCACAAACTTGTTACCAAAATAATTACCAGATTATAGTTCAAAATTTTAGACAAAACATTTTGTTTCAAGATTGCTTAAATTCTAAAGTAATTTATTTTAATTATTAATTCAATTTAATTTTGGCGTTTTTAAGACTGACTGAGTTGATATCTCCGACTTGCTTCATATTTTGGGATATTGTTGTAGGTCACATGAAACTACAAAATCCAAAGTGTCAGCTCCTTGCAACCCACCCAAGCCACACCACAGAAATTGGGTTTTTATTTCCCTGCCTAAATTGACGAGTGCGCCATTTCCTCAATTTTGAAGATAATTGAAAAATGTAAAATACATAAGAATCTCCAAGCGAAAATGGGATAGGGTTGTTTTTTCGATTGTTGAATTTCCACTTTGTGTGGATAGGTAGCGCATGCAAAGCACGTATTATCGAATATTGGCAGAACACAACTAACTTGTATTTAGTAGTAAATTATTAATCTGTTTAGGGTGCTTTGAAAAGAAATTATTAATCTGTACTTAAATATAATCCATACCTAATAGATAAGACCAACGAATCTGATTAAAATAAAACGGATCGTCTTTGCATGTCTAAATCATAGTCGTGGTACTGTATCAAAATTTTAAAGTCAAATTTTGAAAATCGAGATAACTCGAATAGTTATGACTTTAGCAACTTCTTATCTGCGCTATGCGCATATGTTCCATTAGTCCTTTCACTTACATCTACATCTCCCCTGAACCCCGAGGAGCTTTACTCAGGGAATGTCCAAGCCAAGTTTCTAGTGATTCGGTTGAAAAATGTGGAAAAAAATCTCGTACCCTTTGAAAAAACCGTTACAGGACCGTTATAGCGATAGAAAAATTCTAAAACACTTTGAAAAAGTGATCCTAGTCTAATTTTATATGTAGATTAAGAATCTGACAGTTACGTTTTATTTTAAAAATGTAAGGTTTGAGGTCTTCATATTACCTATGGCGTTACGGAATAATTATTTTACCACTTCACTATACACCAGTCCCCCACTATACGCCCCTCGTACATTACACTAAAGCTGAATATTCCAAGCGATAAAAAATTGATATAATGAATTCTTTAAGGCAGCAATTTATAAACAATTCTAACTGTCAGTATATTTACCAGTTTCTACGTTTAAATTTTTAATAATAAAATAATTTATGCTATAATTTAATTTGAGAGCTCCCTTGGATGACCATGACTATTAGCTATTTAAAGTTTTAACATACAGTTCCCTTGCAACCATTTTAGTTAATTATTCTGCTATTTTCAATCGAATTATGGTTGATATGCTAACTGATAAGATAATATTAAGAATGTTAGCTTTACAATTGTAATTAACTTAAAATTGTTTGAGTTATATAAGGAACCTTCAATGTTACTAAGTTGGGATTAATTTTATTTTACCTGCTTTTGTAGCAAAAGTTCCAACGCTAATTTCTTCGACATATTGATTGTTAAAAGACCGATATTAAGCTCAACTATTGAAAAAAAGATAATAAAAATCACAAAGTTTGAAGCTAAAATATTTAGTCTGAAAATTCCAGTAGGAATTGAAATTGATTGTTTTTGGGTGAAATGACCTATGTATACCTTGTTATTACGGAACTTTCTTCTCACTCAATACAGATATATTCACGGACGTCATGGAAATGTATGACAAGTATTTATAAATGAACAGAGTAAGCTATTCGCATAGATCATATTTTAGCTACTATTTAATAGCTGAAAACTGGTACGCAGGAACTTTTTTACATAGGGAAAATCATGAATTGAAAATTTGCAACTCAGCTCAATATTAACTTCAAATAAAGTCACTAAAAGTAAAATATTCAAATTACGATTTAGGTCATTAAAATTGGTAACTTACGGATTAATTACTGGCCATCCATAATCACCTATAAATTAGATTCTTTCATCAGCTTGCATGTTCTTTTAGGTTGCATGTTTACGGATTGACTTTGTGAAGGTGCTGCCCATGAAGTTTCATTTTAGCTTCATATTGCTCCGTAGTATCAATATGCCTCATAATTTCAAAATTTCACATTGCATGTTTTACTTAATTTTTTCTCTGTCTCTAAGTTGTCTCTGAAAAGCTATGGAGTTACTCTATAACATTCTATAAAATGGTACTCAACATCAATTGATACAGTTTAAGCCTGCTAAGTAAAACCAACGAACTTATTCGTAGTCCATAATTTGTGTAAATCTAATTCAAGGTCGTTGTAGTGTGTGAACTTTCAAAAACCTGTAAAGTATTAGATATTGTGCAATTTCATAAGAAGTAGTTTCATTTAAAAAAAATGGCGAGACTTTTATCCAAAGGTTTTCCTTTGCTTTGTTTTTTCACTGCTTCACATTTGGGAATCCGATCACAACCTCGCAAGATCCATTGAATTCATCAAAAGTGGCCGTTCTGATGTTTCGTAAATTACAAATAGGAATTTTGTTACAGGAGTTTATAAATATTGAATTGTGGGGTATTTTAAAATGCTAATAACTTGGAGAGTTAATGAATTTGTGAAAACTGAAACATGAACATTGACGATCTCGTCAAAATGGTTGAGATGTGGTGTCCTGGTATTGGAATACTATAAAACTGCCTTGTCGGACTGGGTTGATAAATTTAGTGCAAGGTTTGAAGGACACAAAGCAGATTTCCGTTACGTATAGGCTCCGCATATGTGTTCCACATAGAAATGTAATTTATATACGGAATTTTGCATTCGATAGAGCTTTAAATTCTCCAGATGGACATTGCTTTCGTTAAGACATGCCTTGTTACATTGAGTCAGTTCGGCGTAACCAATAATTTTTCACCTATTTCAGGACAATTTGTTCAAGAAAGTGGTCGTTTTCCATTCTAGTGAAAATGTAATATTAAGATCTTGTAACTATTCGCCTAGAGTCACGGATGTCCATTGCTACATGCAATTACTCCAAAAATTAAATTGTAAAACATCACCGATGGCCATCTTGGTCAAGGAAAGTGAATTGATGATCATGCCTGCAAATGTCAACTAGACCACTTAGCCATTCTTGGTTGAGCGTTGACTTACATGTCATCACTGGACAAAAGGCTAAGCCCAACCTGTTCAATCCAATGGAATGAATATTTGGCTTGGGAGATGAATTCTCACGGTTTCCAGGTTAACACAGTCGCTTATGTCATTGATAATGTTCATAGAGTATGGATCCACATCGATATTATTATGTAAATACCTTCACCTACTCAATGTCAATCGGAGTTTTTATACTATATGTAATCGTCGGCTTTCATCATACATGGTGCATACATATACATAACAATCTTTATGTCATGTTGATAAGGAATAAATTTAGGCAGACTAAAACTTGAAAACTCAAGTTAGTTTAAAATTTATTTACACAACTTAGCTATTTAATTCTAACCTCAATTTGAGTTGATTAAAAATGTACGTGTTCATATTTCAAGAAATCTGGTTTACACACTTCGCAACTTTTGACTATGTTTACAGGGCACAGCCATTTGAATTAAAATGAATTTTATTCTCCAGGACATATTACATACAATAAATTCAGCAATATTCAAAAAGTCGTGACTCTAGGAAGGTATAAGTGAATGATATCATTAGTGAGTTAAAATCACCTGCTGGATAAAACACATAATTCCAAAACATGTTTTTCTGTCATTTATAAATTATAACTATTATACTAAACTATGTTTAAACCCAAATAAGTCATTCGTTATATAATAAAACTGCATTTATACAACCAAGTGAAAGATCGTATGGACATCTGCGCCAACTTTGCAACAACCATGTAAGGAAATGGTTTGAATTGCGCTAAAGTATGGCATGTGTTTGGCAATTTGTTTTGAAAGTACCATTAATGTCTTTTGTACAATTTATTTTCATAGTTCCACCATTCCAAAAATCATATAATGTTCAATAAGTAATGCATATAAAAAGTAATTGGGATAAACGTGGTTCCTCCGAAGGGCAAATTACACCATGAGAAGGTAAGGTAAAGTAGGATTAGGACTCTAACTAGGACGCAGTACCAGAGAAAACCACCTACTACTAATTACTAATTAATAGATAATTAACCAGCTTCTTAGTAGAAAAACTTCCGATACAATTTTAGGCAGCCGCTGGGGATCAAACTCCGGTACGGAAGGAGGCATGCCGAATAGAAATCGACTGCACCATCCCGGCTTGCCATATAATAACTACAAATTTATGGATGCATACATACATGTATGCTTGTTTACCTGCAATATCTACATTGAGGTCCCACATGTCAATCTGAATTTACATCGAGTTGACATAGTTCAGTGCCTCATGTGTCTGCAATGGTACTATTCAAACGAGTTAATCTATTGAAACATGTAAGTTTAAATAGATCGGATTTGCGCTATTTCTAACATTTATCTCAATCAACTCATATTATTGGTAATCAGTGACTTAAAGTCAATTGCCATGGACGGGAACTTATAGTTTTTTAATTTATCAGAATCATGCGAAATAAACCGGCATTTTGTGGGTCTTTCGGTATTCCGTTTTGTATGATTTTTATAGTCTTGTGTATTTTTAAGCCATGTTTGCAAGTCATTGTAAGGTTAAGATTCAGGCTGAATAAATGGCCTTCGACGATTGTAGCCAAAAATCCACAAGTCCAAAAATCCACAAAACCAAAAATTCCAAAAATCCACAAATAATTTATTTGGTTTTTTAACCTAACATAACCTAACCTAATTTTCAACAAATAAATTATGGATTTTTGGATTGTGGATTATTGGATTTGTGGATTTTTGGAATTGTTGATTTTTGGATTTTTGTATTTTTGATCCACCTCGCCTTCGACATGTTTACATGGCCCTTGAAGATTACATGTTTGCTGATCTTAAATGTTTGAATTTAATGTAGTATTTGTTTTAAATAGATTTTACTGATGTTTAGAAATACTAAATGTTACATATTGCAGCATTATTTTAATGCTTTAATTATGTTAAAAAAACATAAGATTCTGGGATAAATTAATTAAAAATTTACGAATTTTCCCATGTTATTTTAATTTCCATGGAAAAAATTGATTATTAACATGTATTTACATGATTTTTCCATCTACTTCCATATTGGGACTTTGTCCATGATCTTGTCTTTATATTACCTCATTAAGTCAATCTGTAAAAACGCAATTCAAAAACACTAATGATATACTGAAACCTGGGTTATAAATTTACTGGCGAGTATTGATGGCAGAAGTTGTTTGTCGTACAAGCGAAGCAAATTTTTGGCGTCATGGTAATACTGGGTCATACTGGTAACTGGTAAATAGACATAAGAGGGCTTCCGTTACAAAAATAACAGTTCGACATTCGTCAAATAATTCGTAAGTAGGCAGTAATTAAATTGTAAGTTGTCAATTTAAAAAAATTGTCCCTACCAACTTAGGACCAAAATATTTAGTTGTAATTAAAACCAGCAACTTGAAATCAAAGGGGTTCTAAAGTTTGTATGGACTACATGCTTCTTTCTCATTGTCAATGTTGCTTAGGATATTGATTTTGATGGTGTACATGCTCGTTCCCATAGTTCACAACAGCTTTCTGTCAACCGTTGGGATGGGATTGAAGTAGATTCTCCCTGTAAAGAAGGAGATGACGGGTGGAAATTTCATTATCGCAATGATACACAGATTTTAGCACTTTGAATAAATTATTCCTTATGAAAAATGATACCATACCAACTCAGCATTCTTGGTGAGCATTTCAGTTGCATTAAAATAACATTGATCTTAAAACTATTTTATAGGTTTTACAGAAATAAATTGTATTTGAATTTGTATTATTTCATTAGGCTACAATAAGCCACTTTCGATTTAAGATTTGGTCCACCAGTTACAATATTTTTCATATAGAAATCATATCATTGTACCGATTAATATGTTAATCTAATTTTTGTCAGTTGATGTAATAGTTTAGTATGAATTAAAAATTTTATTTTAACCACAGACAGTAATCCAGGGTCTAACCCACCTGTTTAAATAAAAGGAGTATTCTCAATTGCTTTGAAGAGTAAAAATGACAAAAACATGATCCCGACTGCAAGACTGCTTAAGCATGCATTCTTCGCAAAAGCTGGTCCTTTCTTCTGACTTACACTGGAGGCATTTGGTCGCAGGTTGTTCCGTGCAATGAACTGTGGAGCATTTATCTTGAAAAGCAAAGGAATAGACAAGCTCACTATCAAATTTTTCATGTTGAAATAAATTGAAGTTGAGGAGTGATACAGATAAACTCTTAAAGGTGCATTTCGCTAAGATGGTTTCTTCCCTAAAATTAAAAAATATGGACTTTTAATATTAAAATTTCGAACATTAAAGAATTAATGTATACGATTTTACACTTACCACATCTTAGAAACAATGTCATTGTTCTGGTCCACACATCGTATAACTGCATACCATTGCCGAAGACGTGACGGTTTCCGCACACATGATTTACATAAATTCAAATGAGAACCCTGTAATACAAGAAACCGAATTTCGGTGATGGGTGAAACGCCACAGTCCTCGCATATAGTACCCTGAAATATAACTGTCGTCTCTGGAACCTCGTCATTTGCAGCTAAAGGTTGAACAGCTTTATGATATGTAAGATTAATTAGCATAGACGGCTCCGAGTGCAATACTGTGTCGATTCGCTTCCCCTTCAAGGGAACCAGTTTCACAGCAACAATAAGGTCGCCATCTTTTTGAAGGTAATGCTCAACCAGCAGATCCCTAGGAATTCGAAATGGGGATTTTGGAAGTATTGCTATTATCTGACTAGCTTCAATTGTAGGAATTCTCCAGGACAAGGCAGGCATCTGAAGAAAAATAAGATAACATCTATTAGATAAGTTAATAATAAATCATATAGATAGCTATAGATGTTGTGATGTTGGTAAATTAGGGAGGAGGTTCAATTACATCTTTGGATACACTTTTAATTTCAAACTGGGCATGGTATTTTTGCCCATTTTTCTCGGACGATAGACGAACGCACATCCATGAAGCGCTTCTGTCCTTTCCATGGAACATGCTTAAAAGAAGAATTTTGGAAGGGGCCAAGTTTGGTTTTGCTGCTGCTGCTGCAGTAGATGAACAATGATTAATGATAACAGGAGTCCACATACTGTTCACATGTTTTTTCTTTACTTTAAATGTGGTAGCCGTTTCAAAATTGGTTAAATGAATTTTAAAATGAAGGTCATCTCGTACTATGAATTCATGCTCAGTTTTGAAATGCTCAAAGGATTTCTGAATATCCATAAGATTGGTAGAATGTTCACAGCTAAAGCCAATATCTTTGCAGAGCTTTATATTATTGCCACTAGATAGAATCAATTAGAAATGTAGTTTGTCGATTTGATTAATAATATAAAAAATGTGTTGGTACTTATGTAAATTTTCAGTATTTTCTACCTGAAAGGACAATTTATGAAATGTGCCTTCCGGTCTTTTCTTCCAACCATTTCGTTGCAACCAAGCTGTTTGTGTACACATTCAAATTTGAATGTGTCAAGCAGTATTTCCAAAGTCCTGTTTCGTACTTTGACATTTTCAAAGGATATCCTGCATTGAGGACAGATCTGCAAATGCGTTGAACAATTATCGCAGATTGGATGTCCATTTTGACACAGAAATATTTTATCTTCTGGAATCTCAAAACAAATGGGACATTTTAGCTCCTCAAAGACGTCGACTGAATCCATTTCTGGCAAAACTAATCACTCAAAGAACAAGGAAGCGCGTGACTTTCTACTAGTCATTGAACAGCAGGAAAAGTTGTGGTTTTACTTTATTAACGATTAAGAATAATTTTTTACAGGTGTGTACAATTGGAGTCATACATTATGACTAACATTCATAAATAGATTACATTTTAACATTACGGATTTACTATCATATATTCTCTGTGAAGATATAATGTCGTTTGATGATAACAAATTAATTGACATTGACTATCAAGCCAAATACAAGTAAGATAGAAACATTATGTACTCGGAAGAACGTATGGATTCAGTGACTGCAATAAATCTTTCAAAACAAGCCACTTAACATCTAAATATGCATGTCTCTGAATAGTGAGAGAATCATGCGCACATGTATTAACTTATGTATAACTCGCTCGTTGTAAGTGTATTCTTATCGCTAAGCTTAAATGATTATTAAATGAATGTAGCTATATTATGTCTTTATCTTTCACATAATTATAATTGTGTGGTTTGTAAATATACTCAAGCGATACCACCCTTGAATATAAACTAACATTGAAGCCAACCTTCCAGTTGTGTATTTTTACGGGACATACAGTAACCTACCGTTTTATCTTATCAGATATTTATGCGCATATTTCATTTTCATTATATTTTGAAGCTTTCCCTTGTTATGTGGAATATGTGGAATTATTTTAAGCTTAAGGTTGTAATGTAATGTTAGAGCACTAACTCTGATTAATGTACATTGCAAAAAGATGATTTTCAGGTTCAATTGTCATGCAGGTGTGGCATAGGCTGAAATGACGAACTTCGTCACACTGTAGGCACGTATATATTGCTGGGTTTTTACAATCCCTCCTCATCACGCATTTTGGGTTGTTGTACTGAAGGGGTGGCCCTGAAAATAAAATGAATTAAATTAAACATGACATTATTACATACAAATCTTTTATTTAAGAATATCATACCCATTAATGACCCAGACCACTTTAATTGCTTTGCTTCCCTGAAATTAGAAATATTTCATATGCAAATATGTGTCAAGAGTCAAATTAATAGTTTTACTATTGCACTCACCATAGCTTGTCAACAACTTTCCCTTGCTCGGGTTTCCTAATAATGGCAAACCAACGGTTCGAATTTGGACTTTTATGAAAACACGTTTCGCACAAGTTGTAACTTGTTTCATGCAATCGGTGGTATCTTATTTCTGGTATGGGACAAATTCCACAATTTTGACATTTAACCACTTCAAGTGTCATTGCAGCCGTATTGAGACAAAGGTCGTGTTCAGGATTATGCAGAATCGAGTTCAGTAGGTAAGTTGGTTCCTTTTCAATTGTTGATTTCTTACAACTTTGTTTCATGTATGTAATTTTCACATTTACCAAAAGCGCTCCCTCTTTATTAATATAATGCTCTAGTAAATGTTGGGATGGTATCCGAAAAGGGGAATTAGGAAGTACTTTATCAATTTGTGATACATCCACGGCGGGAATTTTCCAAACCAACTTAGGAACCTAAACCATAAATGTCAGGTGAAGTAACAAAGTAATATTTAGTTTGCTGAAATTTTTTCACTTACCTCATCCGATTGACTCTGAATTGTAAATTCCGTTTGATGTTTCACTGCTTCGGTTGGATCATTGGATAAGCAAACACAAATCCAAGATGCGCTTTTATCACTTCCATTTATTATGCTTAAAATGATCAATCGTGGTGCCAATCTAAATTCAATTTCGGTGTATGATCGATTTGTCTGATTTATCCAATCATCTACAATTACAGGTGTCCACATGGTGCTAATATTCTTCTGTTTAAATTTGAGTGTAACAGCCTTATCAAAATTTTGAAAATGGAGAGGAAAGTTTCGTTCGCCTCGAAAAGTAATTCCGTGAGCTTCAATGAAATGTTGTAGTGCTAGTGGAATGTTGTTCAGGTTTGTGGAAAATGTGCATTGCAGTCCAATGCTTTTGCAAAAGTTGGCCCGCTTGCCACTACAAATAATAATATTTAATTAGCTAATTTTATATAATGGGAGGCTATAGAATAATGAAATCAATAAATTACTTGAAACTGCAATATGACAAATGGGACTGAATCTCCTTTCTTCCAAATTTTCCAAGGCAACCTTGATCCTTGTAATTGCAATCTAATTTGAGCGTGTCAAGTAAAATCTCTAGAGCACGATTTCGGATCTTAATAGCTTCCAATGATACACGACATTGTGGACAGAGCTTAACACTCTCGGAGCAAACATGACAGATTGTATGTCCATTTTGACAAAGATATATTTCTCCTTCTGGGATTTCGAAACAAACTGGGCATTTCAACTCTTCAATAATTTCACCACTATCCATTTTATTGCAAAATGAGAAGATCCATGAACAAAGGAATCAAGGCTGTTACTGATATTGGTGGAATGTTTTGTTGAGGCACGGAGATATTCAAATTGAGTGAGTAATTGCGTGAGGTTTTATCATGGAAAATCTTATCTATCCTCATTCAGAAAATATATTTATCTATCATGGATTTATTGATATAGTTTAGATGTTCAATACTGATAACTTGCAGTAGACTAATGAAATGAGAATGAATCAATTTTATGTGTGTATGTAGCTTGCTTATGATTTATGTAATTTTTGTTATATGTTATACCAGTATTTCTACGTGATATTACTGCTGTTATAATACATTGCTATAC
>JAHZMV010006075.1:0-12302 GCA_027743765.1 Coecobrya sp. COE2
TAAAGAATTGACGTGAATGATGATGATGCGAAACGGCAACGGCCAAACCGTCAATATCAATTTTCACCCTTGACTGCCTTACTGCATTGCTTTCCTTCGTCACAAACTGTATCAAGTTAACTAAATATATATGAGGCAGCCATAAAAATGTCTATTATTGTATCAACTGTATAAAATATATTGTATGTATATATGCATTTCAGGAGCATGTCACATTGTCATGGTCCAAGTCAAATTAATATTCATGTAGTAACTCTTTACGCTTCCGGAAGTGAAGAGAAAATTGGATTTCCTCCAGTCAAATTATCATACTACTATACGCTAACTACATTCTTTTGTTGTTACCCTATTCCAATTTGCAAATTTCACTAGCGGAAGAGCAGGAAAAGCAAGATGGTGATAATACTCGCCATATGTAACCGACTTGTTACATATCAGTACAGCTTGTTGGAAAGGTTTGAGAGTTTGAGTCAAAGCTACACAGGCTAATGGAACGGTAATGAACAAGTTATATTGTATAATGCGCTTCCTAGCGTAAAAAGGTTTTCCACTACACCCAAACATTAAGTCATAACGACTTTATGAGTACCAGGAAATGACTGTTTTACATTTCCCCAAGCTTAGAGCCATGGGCCTTCAGAGTGGATAGGAAGGATATAGGATTATATTATATGAAATAAATTATTTGCTATATAGTAATTTCAGCAGGTGAAAAGGATTAACTGGTTCTCATCCAATATATTTAATGGAATAAAATGGATATAGAAACCGTTGTCCCAATGATAAATGATGAGTTTTTAGCCTTCCTAAATAATAAGCTTTATAAACAACAAAACACTATTTTTGGCTTCACATAAGTTCCCACCCCCACTATCTGGACTTTTCCAGTTGAATGGGTAGCAGTGTGAATGTGATAAGTCAAATTGTATTTTACTTTCCTGCAGTTATCATGAGAAAAGCCTCTCTTAGCTTTCCAATATATTTGATGGATATCTGATGTTTGGTTTTTGTCGTAGATCCTCAGTAACATTTTCTTGTAACATGTACGTAATAAGTCCAACCTTTGGGGCATTCTATCAATCAATATTTATATTTAGTTGGCCAATTTTAGCTTTCCCCTGTATCAATGTAGAAGAAGTGAAAATATGACGTACATCAAAGTAATTGGAATTTTATCCACGACTGCGTCTATTGTGTAAATTGTCAAAGTTGAATTCTCATTTAAATTGAGAGTTTCCTAATCAAATGAAGTGCTGTTATGAAATTGTATGGATATAATATTTAAAATTTATTACATTCTTATGATAAAAAAGTTACCGTAAAGGATATGCCGTTAAACACACCACCGGCCTTGTAAATTTGTAAGTAATATCGGCATGAAAAGTCATACACGCGCATGTACATAATTTGCTTGCTTTAAAAAAATGAATTCACAAATTAAAAGGTTTGACGAGAGCTTATTAAATATTCATAATCTCTAACCACAAAAGCCACACAGAGAGCTGTTTGACAGATACAAATTATCATTAGTTTGAACTGAAACCACAATAAAGTATAAAGAAAATCTTGTATAAGTACATATATCAGACCACATTTCTTCTCTGTTGCGTTTTTTGTCAGAAAATCATAGTTTTTACACAAATAATATTATTAACAACTTGACATGTTGCTTGTTGCCACTTGTTAAAAAACACAAACGATACCCAAGCCCTTTTAATGATAGAGAGGGGAAATTTCTAACAAGATGCTACAAACTTTCAGGGTGCATTGTATGCAAATGAAACACATCTCCCTGTCAATTGTGTGCCAAACCAATAAATGATGTACACTGATAAATGTAATAGATATGCTGCTGAGTTTTTGAAAAAAATGTAGAGAACAAGCAATTTTTTGAAACATTGCTAATTTTCTTACTCTTGAATGTAAAAATCACTAATGTCTGTCGCTGTCGGCATATGGTAGACAATTCAATTGCTGAAAATGTCAAAGATATTTGATTTAAAGATTTAACGAAATCCTTAACATGGAAATGGGGAACACTCTTCATCCAAAATGATAAATGCCTGTAACCTCCACCACGCGAATAATAAATGATGTACAAAATTTCTACCTTATCTTCTAGAAAGAATTCAGACAATTTTTAACAAAAGAAAGAACATTCAAAGTTGCGTTAGCCATAACTTTCTTTGCCCTACTTAACCTCTGCAACGAAAGGTTATAATATAGCGTTTCATCAGAAAGTTGTACAAATTGCATTGTGTTCCGTGCAGCATGAAATCTTATATGCCAGCATGGCTATCATCATGCAACCACCATCACCAAGCCAGATTAACTAACTCACATTTTCCATACCCCATACCCCATGCTGCTTTTCCTTGTCTGTTTCTGTCGTAAAGACACACACCAGTAAAAACTAATGTTTGCCTGTCTAAAGTACAAAAAAGTTTAATTTTCTTCACTGACTTCAGCTTTTGTTCAGCTTCCACATTCCACATATTGTAGATAATTTTCTTTCCTTAAGGATTAAAGTATTTGCGTGCATGTGCTGAGTGCACTCTGTTCGTTTTACCGGATGTTATCTTCAAAAAATGCAAGATTTGGACTATCCTGACGTTGATTTACGGTGACATCACATCCAACAAGAAGAAAGATATCACTGACAGAGCGCCAGTTGCACTAAGAGCTTCTATTCGAATTGGATGATAGATGTAAAAAATATTATGGAAAAATTTTGCAGTTAAAAAAGTTATTTATTGTTCTCGTGAGCTGCAAAAGAAACAAAGGCATGGTTGTACGTAGTTATTTATTAGCAAATATATTTGATTGTTCACATTTTGCTTGCATGTAACTCTAATTGAAAGGTAAATTTCCCTGCGTCGTGTTCACGATATGAGCTATAGAAAAAAATATAAGCTTGTCAAAACTTACTCAACCGAAAACTAATATAGAGAAACATAAGGTACACATATTTCGAGCGATTTGTCTTTTTTCGGGTATTCATGTTTATAGTTTCAACAACAAAATGCGAATTCTGTTCTAAAATCCTAATTTAATGAGGATAATAGGATTTTCACACGGTTTTCTTCAAACAAGACCTGCACACACTGTGCTTTTGAAATTACTAGATCCCCATCGTCGTCAAAAGCAGGTTTGGTTTAGTTTTTTGCTTTGTAATTTTAGGACAACTACTACATATACTTGATTCTGATATGCTTTTGTGCCATACCGTACCCACTGCTTTAACATAACTTATGGTTCCTTTTACTTGCTTTGTACAAGATTTTTTTGTCGCAAATTCCATTAATGACAAGTTTAACAAAGGAATTTCGTAAATTTGCTTGTTTCTCTTTTCTTTTGAGAAAAAAAGTATCGTAAAACTTGTGAAAGATTCATTCATCTCTTCACAATTAGCGTGCTAATAAGCAAAAGAAAACATTCATGTGAGCGGTCATTACTAAAATTTAATGCTTGTTAAGTGACAAAAATAAATCTTTTCCCATGCATAGAATATTTTGTGTAAAGCCATGTTATTTTGTAAATCCTGATGATTCTCTGATGATGAGCTAGGACTTTAGCAATTTACTACTAACAAGCTTCTATGATTAACTGTGAAAACCACGGAAAATTTTATTTTGATGTAAATAAAAAGTTGAAACGTGACGAATGAGGTTTACTGATGGGACCAACTATAGAATTTACTACCATCAGTTAATGCAATTACTTTATCGTAATGATGTTCAAAGCTATTTTAGAAGAGAAGTCGGAAGATTCCTTGCAATTTCTCACAGGGAGCGAGCAAGCTCATTTATCTTACAACAAACTTGTATGTGTGGTGTGCATGATCATATCAATTTATTTCAATGAAATAAGTGGTTGTTATCACATCAAGGAGACCAACCACGGTAGTAATTATTGTAAGTTAACTTGTATTACAGAACTCGGGAAGTTGTTATCTCTTCGACTGTGGCTCCCTGGAGGACTTCCGTTGCAAATTCACAACTCAAAGTCATTACGTGAGTGCTATTCTAAGACATAGAGAAATTGCACCACAACAACAACATAACAGTAACAGCAACAATCCAAGCTCGCCCGAACATTCCGGGAGTATTATGGGTGCTCACATTAATGCCCATAGTCATAACCAGCATGAAGATGAGCTGAGTCAACTCAGGTACGTATGAGACATTTTACACCTTTTTATGTATGTACAATCTATAAAATATATGTTAACGGCTTTATGTTTTATGAGGACATGCGATAACTAACCGCAAGACAGCTATATGAAAACATGATAAGTGTGTAATAATAAGTACAAGTACGTAGCAGTACAAGATAACAAGAGAAAGTTTGTTTTTAAAACTCGATTTATGTTACATACTTGTTATAGAAAAATCGTCGGATTCATAAAGTACGCATGTGTTTTTTCAGCACAATAGCAAATGATGTAGGTCGATATAGACCCGTACACTTCTGAAAATTTTATGAAAGACTAGATTTAGCACGACTATACAATGAACAGCGTGATTTAATTGTGACGTTGTATTCAATAATTTGGCGAGATTAATTGTTATGCATATTATTATTTTCATTCGTTTGTACATTCTGCATATATTGCTTCCGTTCATGTCTTACACTAAATATTTAAAGTAACACTGTTTTGTAGAACGGGTTGCTTAAAAAGGTGTCTCCGTTTCCGTTACGGCAAAATAACGAAAACAGTAAATTGATATCACCACCACCACACCTATAATATACTTTCTAGATTTTTATTACATTAACATTATTTGGTTAAAATTTGTTTTAACTTTCAACACGTGAACCCACTGTCATTGCAAAAAGTTCTGTATCCGGTCCATATTTCAATTCATTTAGCAAACCCGTCAACAATAAAGTAGTATGTTTTGTATCATCATTTTTATTTCATTGTCCTCATTTTCTCATTATAGACGAAGCCTATCATTATCAACGTCTCTTTCTTCGTTCGTCATCCTTCCTGTCATCTCTCTCATCCATTAGTCA
The DNA here is from genome assembly GCA_027743765.1 of Coecobrya sp. COE2. Taxonomy (NCBI): domain Eukaryota; kingdom Metazoa; phylum Arthropoda; class Collembola; order Entomobryomorpha; family Entomobryidae; genus Coecobrya; species Coecobrya sp. COE2. Next base: position 5,020 of record JAHZMV010006075.1, read on the forward strand.
TTTCCTTACAGGATAGATGTTAAGCGGTTATTTCTTTCTGGTGCTGTTGCTGTGTACTGTGACAAAAGTTGTTGACTTCATTTTCTCATTTCTTTGCTTTGTACTATTTGCTTCATCTCATGATATGAATCTCAGACTAAACAACTCACTTAACATACAACAAAAAATTCTTCCTCTTGATCATCTCCTCTCTTTGTTATCTTCTTTGTCCCAGTTTCTTTTAATTTGCACCAAACCTAATACTTTGTTACAGACATAAAAAGAGTTCCCCAAGATATCATGAACTCCTCTGCTTAACATCATCCTCGTTGTCAAACAAATATCTTTTATGACTACCCAGAATGCCTAGCAATTAGGATGGAAGAATTATTTCAGTCGTTGATTCAATATGAGACCAAACTGCTGCTAACAAGTGAAAGGTCGTATATAATCACAAGGACAATGTGAAACAGAGCGCAGAAGTACATGAAGATGTCAATAAAATTATAACGTTGTAATAAAGGTGAATGCTTCGAGTTGCAATTCTTGAAAATGATGGTTATGACGTGTGTAGAAAATATTTTGGTTACGCACGTGTTTTCCAAGAAACCGTGATTTGACAATATTGTTTTGACTGTTTTCTCAGTTATCCTGAAGCAAGCTATTATAAAACAATAAGACAATAATGGGTCGATGAACAGGCAGAGGTCAAAATATCGTACAAAAGGTTATAACCTATAAACTATCTAATCAGAACTAGTATACCCGTATTATTATCTTGAATCTGGCACCGCCCCTACAGAGACCATTTTCTGTTGGGTCACACAATATACCTTGACATCCATTCATACATGCTTTTGTTTGTATTTTGTTGAAAGTTTATCTAGCATCTTTCAGGGAAGAATATCGCTTATATGTTTATTCTTTCACTATTATTATAATAATATTATCTAGAAAATCCCCTATAGACATAAAATATATTAAATGAGAAGTTTCGGTTTTATCTCGCATTACTCCTTAATAATACCACCGAGTTTTCCTTTTGTCGCCAATGAGGCAAACTTTTTTGACATTATTAGCACAAATCTCGCCATTTTATTACATTGGATTAGTTATATCCAGTTATAACAGACATTGGCTTACGATTTTGGGTGTACACACAACAACAGTGTACATGAAAATGCCAATGTATCTGCGTAAAAAAGTAATGTTAGATAGTAATCCGTTGCTTCAATGAAATTTGTAATGCTTGCACGGACAACCATATACCGACCCTCACAGTGGTGGCTCGTTTATTTACACAGTATACTCCAATAATTTACTTTGCTTCCTTTTCCGTGTGGCATAGTCGGCAGGAGTCAGGATACGACGATCGAATCATTTTGTTGATGATGGGTTGTTATATGTTGCGGTTTTTTAGTTTGTTAGGTTTTTTGCTCGTTAATTATGTTTATTTGCTTAGTTCCCGACTTGTAGAGACTTTCTTATGTTGTGTGGGTATATTCATTACAAATTATCATGAACAATATGAACGTGTTTTATGGAACGCTGTACAAAGTTTTCTTGCTAGCTGGGAGGAAATGAACATGTATAAAATTGCATTTTGGTATGTTCATTTCAACCAATAGAACTGCATTATGAAAGACCGTTAGGATAACTTTGATCTGTCCAAAATAAATGTATTTTATGATAGTTTTTGCTTTCTACAATATCAGCCAAATCTTCCACGCAAAAGTTGTATGTATGTCCACTGCAGCGTGGAAACTCTTTAAATTGAAGTCTTACTTGAGGTTCACTTGTGTACATTATTCTCCAGACACAAGCACATCGTCCAATTCAAAATGAACGAATGTTTATACAAGGGAAATGGCTGAGAGCGATACGAATAGTTGGAAATTGCAAAAAATACAAGAAAATCACACAAATCGTATGCATTAACTGTTATACCAGAGCAAATATTTTTTGATGAATTGGTGTATCGTAGCCCTACATTTTAGCGTAAGGCTTCACTTTCATGTGTGTGTGTCGTGTGTGCTTTCACCTCATATATTCGTTTGCTGTAGGGATTCTGACAAGACCCCAGGAGGACCACAGACTGCAGTAATTCCAGCAGCTGTTGTAGAAGCTGGAGCATCAAACTCTGCGGATGCGAGTTCCAAGAGCAAACAAGCTGCAGGACTGGTCAAGTACTACTTCACCTGTTGTGCTTTCGGACACAAGCAATGGTAAGACCTGACCCCATTTCCTCGCTGACAGAAATTATTTCATTTAATTAGTGTAGATTACAACTATAAACGACAAATTACACAAAGGATTTAGTCTTCTAGTCATTATTAGCCTCACAACATGATTCACGGAAATGTGATAAAAAAGACCATACACATTGCATATCATATATACTCATTCTAGTAACATTATACCTTCCTAATATCAAGACTATCTGAACAATTTTCATTACTATTACAAGTTATATAGTGTCAAATGACTCAGCGATGACGTTTAGTACCATAACATTACCGAATTTCATGTCTTCTCTCATCAAAACATCATAAAATGGTGTGAAGGAAGATGGATGAGACTGGGATCCAATTATCCGCCTTTCTCTACGAAGAGAAAGTAGGAATACATTTACGTATCATATCACGTAGTCACACGTACAATGTACAAGGAAACTGACAGACCACTCGTTTTTGTACGTGTAGGTGAATATTACATGGCCTGCCATCAACTCCAACACCCACAAGGAAAAATCTTTTAAGGTTCTTTCTCTCTCTTGACACAACGTGTGATACTACGTTTGTTTATCCGGAAAGCCCTACCAATTCCATTATCATCTTTGATTCATGAATTCCACTTTTTTGTGTGGACCCGTCCAAACATTCGATGCGAGGACGATACAAAGAGGAAAGCATTCTTTGTTATTTTTAAAAGAATGTCAGAGGACTAGTAAAAATGCAAACGTATATACTAAATAATGCATTTGAAATTTTCAGTCAATCTTAAAACTGCCATATATCGGGTTTCCCATCTCTATAAAGTTTGAAAGGATAGAACTATATTTATGGTTTGGTAACGTAAAAGAATCTGTATGTCGATAAAGATGAAAATGTTCGTCTCTTGCCGAAGTAAACAGTAAAGATTTTCAATTGGTTTTCATTCTATAAAGAAGGGATGTGCTTTCAAGGGTTCTTATGACTGAAGCCATATCCGAAATCTACTTTTCCATCAAAGCAAATCCTTCATCCTTTGACGAATAAGTACTTAAGTTTAGTTGATCTTTCTGCAATTACTTGATTCATTCTGCAAATCAAAATACACATTTGTCGTTATACTGTTAGGATGAGGATTTTATTTCGTGCCAACATGATTTCCTCACTATTTCCAACAAAGTTGTTACCTAAAATGTTTGTATCTAAATATAGCCTTAAAACCAGAAAAAATCAAATTACGAAATGTCATGTTTTTGATGTTAACTTGCAAGTTTTATATGACCATTTCATTTCTTTATAATCTGTTTAACTTTATTGTAAGAATTGCTAAAATTCATGCAAGTTTATTTTTTATTCGTTTTCATTTACTCATGTCATGAGCCAAATAAAATGCCATTTATTGCCTCTTCACGAATCGTGCAATAACAAAATAATTGTTTTTACAATGTGAACTCATTTGACAATTTATTTGCATGATTAGTCTGAGTTCGTGTAATTTCAAATTATTGTTTACCCACGGATTGTATATATTTTCGTGGGTGAACAAAGGACTGCTGCTGGCTGCTTCTAGCAGCAATTTAGTAATGCCAATTTTTTAGTATATTCTGTTGCAAAAGTGTATACTCTTATCACTTTGTTTGGAAATCACTAATGGAAAATTTTCATTTTACATAAAAATGTTACACTAAGTTTATACATCCGACCGAAAGTCCATTTCTTGATTTCTAAAACATAGTTTCATGCTAAGCCTTTCTTTACATTTTTTGTCTATTTGAGTCGCACGATTTTTAGATGACATTTATGTAAGAAATACGTGATAAAGAGAGCTTGCATTACCTTTTCGCATGAAAAGCACGTTTTGTTTTTAAATCTCATCTTTTGCAACGCAACTTTTTCTCACTCAGTCATTTTCCAAAGTGCCCCATTTGATAAAAAGTATATTATTGTTTGATGATTTTTTCAAGTAAAATAGCTCAAAACAGTTTCTCAGCGTGTGTTGATAAGATTATTTATCACGTCTCGGCGGAAGCTTTTTGCATAAAAAACGAAAAAGTTTAAGCAAAAAAGCAGTTTAAAAGTTTTACAAATTTGTATTGAATGCAATTGTTTAACGAACTATTAAAAATACATGTTCTCAGACTTCATGTTGGGAGGATTCAAGGGGGTTAATCAAATAAATAACACGTCTCTCACCACGCCATCCTCGTCTTCTGTTTTTGATGGACATGAAAGTAAATTTCTTTAGCAAAAATAAAAGTTCTCAAAAAAACATAGACTCAAGTGTTTATGCCACCACAGAAAGAAAAATCCTACAACTTCACACTGTTTGAAAACATACAGTATGCACTCGGGTTACTCTCATGAATCATACGATCTAAAGATTTTTGGCATGTGTGCATGAATTATGACTGCGAATCGAAGTTTATAAGCCTAATATAGTTTCTTTGTAGATCCAATATTTCATCTGACATAGGTATATTTTCTAGCTGGTGAAGCTCTTTTCAGATCTATCGTGAGAGCTGGGAGGAGTCTTAATCTTCCTCATTTCCTATTTTATTCCTAGATTTTTATTTTTTTCGCAGAAAAAATTGCTCGGAGCGTTGCATGATTTATATAGAGTCCAAATAAGGTCCCTTGATACTATAACTCTTTTTTAAATTTATCGCAGTCACTCTCGCAGTACCTATGATTTTCATTGTATGAGTTTTGCTAATATTATGAACTTAAGGTAATATAATAATATGCATAAAATATTTCATCTTTGCTGGTTTTACATTTTCAAAACTTAATCGACCGTGTGCGCGTTTCTGTTTCCTTGTTCATAAACTGTCAGTTATATATTTTTACACTTGTATTTCGTAATGATGATCCCATCATCGTCAGTTTCTTCTCAGATTTGCTTGTAATGGCTTTATGATGAGAATCAGGAACATACAAAAAGGGAAGTGTAAAAAATTCATTTTTACTAATCACGACACGATTGATGACAAAGGATGATGATGAGAACTCTCTTTTCTTGTGTAACAGATTGCCCATACCCTATACCTATGCATATCGTAGTCGCACAAACTCAGCACAAATGAATGAGAATGACATACAGAGATAAGGATGCATTTAAATGAAAGAAAAATGAAATTTCATTCTATCGCAATTTAGTAAAATGGCATGGTTGGGCCGGGATTGGGTTGAGTGATGAGATAATTTAGTTTACAATAAAAAAGAAACAGTAAATCATATCATTATATAGATGCTCCTCTGTGCTCTCAGCTTCTTTAGGTGTTGTATAGAAAATGCAAAAAAGAAATATGTTGCTGATTTTGATATCAAAATGAAAATGACATCTGATATGATCGTCATAATTTTCATCGCGTTCCAACAGATAAAAGTAGCCGTTTGATGTTGTATTATGCTTGTCGCATCATCTGCGCATTTGAAACATGATGGTAAAGGACAATTTCTTGAATTGTATACGAATGTACTTGTCACAAGCAGATTTCTTATTTTATTTCCATTCGTTGAAATTGACAAAAGTTTTTTCTTATGAAAACTTCTCAGATGTCAGCAGAGAGTTTTCATTTCCTATTCCTCTGTTCACACAATATCTTCAGTTATACAATGTTGACATTGTAGGTATTGTATCCTTTTTCTCACTTTTAGGAACAAGATAAGTTTTAGAAAGCTGCTTCAACTGAGAACTGAGCATACTTATTCTACTATGTTCATGGTATCGTCAGGCAGGTGTTTTATTTGTAGCACTTTACCCATTATTATTGCCGTATTAAAATTATGTGGTTTGCAGGTAAAATACAATAGTAAGATGTAACATCAACGAATGTACACAAATGTGTGAAATATGAAACTCCCGACATAAAAAATAAAATTAGGTAAGTGTGTACTTAAAATGACAGCAGAAGTGTAAATATTATCAATTGCACATAAATCTCTTGAAGAATGGTGTGAGTGAGCAATCGGATTGCTGACAATTGGCTCCGCGTCGACAGTTAGTATTTTTTAACTTGTTAACGCTTTACACTAACTGCGGCTCGCATCGACTCGACTTGGTACAACTTACCAGTTTACGGTTTAGAATCAAATAATAATGATGTGCTGTAATCTCATGGGTATGGTGTCGGGAAAGTCGTAAATCATAATGGATAAAAATCAAAATTAGAAAGTAATTTACATTAATAGACACTTAATGCAGTCATACCTGTGAGCCATACTGTAAATAACTATAAAATATAATTTGTCACCCTGATACTACGTTGGCAAACAGGAGCATCTCGTGAATTCTAGTTTCATGTCATCATTTTCAACTAAAGCAACGATGATGTTTTATATGCATCGTAATGGGCTACAAAGATAAGTTTATGATATGTTGGTATCCTTATCCTTTGAGCAAATGTATTTTGAAATAATATTCAAGAAAACTGTATCTATTCATCCCTCACAATACCTTTCTGGCTCATCCAATAAACCAAAATGCTACCGATTAAAAAGGACAAAGTTGCACCACATCATTCACTAGTCCATCTACATTTTTAACACTCTCGCCCACGCAACACGTCCCGTGTTTTGCACTTTTGTGTATGCCCTTCACTTTGGTTGCTCGTTAGTAGTATTACTTGTACTTGTACTACTAAATGCATCCTTCACATATGCAAAATTTATATTTGATCAGATATCTGATCACAAAGAAAAAACAGTTGAAAACATTGACCATCAAGATGAAAATTACTATATTTTGGTGAAATAAAACTGTCAAATCATTCCACTTTGAAGCACACTAGTCGTACGATAATTACAAGTTTCCTTTACAGTCTAACAGTTATCGTATGTGTGTCTAGTGTCTATGCCTCTTGCCTTTGCCTACATTCACTTTATTTTATTATGTAGCGCAAGCAATTCACATCATCCCACATTTTGCCTTTTGACATTTTTGTAAAGATGATTCCCCGAGAGAATGAAATCATTATAATTGGTTTATTGGCTGAAATAATATGATACTATAAAATCATTGTATCCGGGCAACTTCAATCCTGCCTACTGCCTACCGCCTACTGCCTACCGCCTACTGCCTACTGCCTACTGCCT
>JAHZMV010006076.1:0-10719 GCA_027743765.1 Coecobrya sp. COE2
TTTCGTCCCCCTGCCTCATGCCAAGATGTCGAATTTTCCTGGCTTTGTAAACGTTCGCTTTGTCACTATGACTGTGCTTCCATTGATGGGTTTTGAGAAAGTCGATACGATTCTTAAAAAGTCAGGAAGAAAATGGGCGATTCATAAACTGAGAATGTTTCCAATGTTTCAGACTTGCTATATTTGAATATATATCGTTATAATAAATTTTATTGAAAATATGTCATTATATAAACATTGTGCAATAATAGAAATGCAAATATATCTTTTTAAGTCTCCTGGCCTATTTGGTCACGGTTACAAGCGTAGCGGCTTAAAGTCACAAGTTAGTTACATGAATAGTAATAACAATACTTTACTTTCCAATATTAGGCAAACGAAACTGATTTCACCAATTTTCCATGAACTTTCTCCATCTAAAAAAACAGAATAAAAAACATTTTTATACAAAATCCAAGTCACAGATCACATTTAGCATAGAATTTCTAATGCATACTTACATGACGTCGTAAATCACGTTTTACTTTGAATCTGTTCAAGCAAATTAAACATTTGAAACGCCTATCCTTATCGTTCGAATGTATTCGCATCTGAGGAACAGAAGAAAACTAGCGTTATCACCATATTATTTTTGCATACATTTGCAACATGCAATATTCTATGAAATTTTTATTTTAGCAACTGTTTGCAATATGAAAAATGCATTTAATATTTTGTACAAATAGACATACGTGTTTCTTCAAATGGACTTTCTGCTTGAATCCTTTTTTGCAACTGGTGCACTTAAAGGGATATTTATTTTTATGGATGATAAAAGTCTAAAACATAAAAAGAAAATGGTCAATGAGCATTGGTATTGGTTTCATATCATTTCTATGTACATAATATATTAATACCTAGGTATATTATAAATATTTCCTTACATGTTGGTTAAGACTGCTTTGTCGAATAAATCGCTCTCCACAAGTAGTACAAGCATAAGGCAATTCTCCAGTATGTAATATCATATGACGAAAAAGTTCACTTTGGGTGGCATATGCCCTCTTGGAACAAAGTTCGCAAGGAAAAGGTCGCTCCTCCATCGGAGTATGAACGCGCAACAAGTGCTGTTGGCAAATGACTTTCGAGACAAATGTCTTTCCGCATTCATCGCAACGAAATATATTTCCAATCTTCTTAAAATTCATTGTTTTGTCATCCTTCTTAAAACTTTCAGTAGAAGCATTAACATTTTTGGCATCATCGCAACGAGTTAACTTGATCTGGCAACTTTTTAATTTTATTTTCTCATCAGTACTGCAGCCTGTTGTAGCGTCAGGTACGGGTAAGCGGAGACTAGGGAGTACCTCATCTTTACGGTCACCACCGTCGTCACAACGGAATAACTTGACGTGACACTTTTTTAGCTTAAGTACATTTTCATCATCACTGCAGCTATCTTTCTCATTTTCTTTCAAGCTTTCAATATTTTCAGAACACTTCAAGTCTGGTTTCAAGTCAGGTTTTACATCAAGTAGTAAATCTGGATCATCATGCTTAATTTCTCCAACAAACCCATCCTTACTATACTTATTTATAGAGTCACTTTCTTGGAACTCAGGAATGACAAAGTCAATTTCCTTCTTTACTACAAAGTCAATTTCTGTCTTGACTTTGACTACTTGTTGTGAAGCCACCTTGTCATCTTGTTCACACTTAATAAACTTGACCTGACACTTGGACAGCAGGAAGCGCAAGCTGTCCAGTCGTAGTGTTATGTTATTCATTTTTAATGCAAAATTGACTTGCCAAGAAGTACATAAATATTTGGTAGTTTTCAAATCAGAAAACTTGTGTTTTCAACACATTTTGCTTTTGTGCAAGTAACCGATGTAGATCGCAAGTCATGAATAAATGGATTGTTGATTTTTGAGCTGAATACACAATATAACTTACATTGCGTTTGTTTATTAATAAACACGTTTTCCCTCTTATTTCAGTTCGGCTTTAGTAGTAGCATCTTATTAAAACCCTTCTACTCTGTCCCTCCATGCATCAACAATGAACCAGTGCAGTAGATACAATGGGAAATATTTCATACACATGCACACGGGTTATGGTTATGGTTAAAAAGTGCAGCTTGAGCTTTAGTACAGGAAAAGATAGCATATCCGCTTTGTTGTTGGAGCTTCAACTTGAAACCTTCAAGTTTGGTTGGCATGCATGCATAAGTACAGGATTGGTTTGACAAACAAAGAAAACTCTTATTATCAGTTCAAGCAAGTAAAAATAAATACAATAAAATGAATCATGAGATGCGTATGCTATGTAGAAAGCTGCATGCGTACATATGTATCAATGAACTTTTTATCGTATTTAGTTAAAGATCATAACAATGGAGCGAGTCTCCCCTCATGAGCGTTTAATCCCTGATGCGTTTTCAATAAAACTTGCCATGAACTTTAGTTATCGAATTGTGCGACTTAGGTTGTACCTTTTTTGCGTTTGTTTGGTTTGGAAGATAAGGAGCTAGCTTATCACCAGAACACACACACATGAACTGTTGATTCATAAATTATCATTAAAGTAATCAAGAATCAAATCATTCATTCATTCTCAACCAAACCACCACAAAACAAGCACATTTTTATGAACGAAGCAAAAAGGTTTAGTGAAAAACCGGCTTTATCGTCGTGCCGAGTCTTACTGCTTTGTACAGCCCTTTGATACGACAGCTTACAAGGAGGCGTTGATGGTGTAATGGTTAGCATTGGTGCCTTCCAAGCACTAGATCCGAGTTCAATTCTCGGTCAACGCAGTAATTTTTTGATGCTTTTAAAGCGAGCATACTAGTTTTTTTACATGCTTTTATGGTTTTTAAATACTTTAGTGTGTTTTTACATTAATTCTGTTTTTATTTTTTTATTTATAAGGTAATTACAGAGTTCGAAGTTAAGAAAGGCATAGCAAGAATAATATTTTTGTATAAAATGAATGTGCAAACGAAATAAAATACTGAAATAAGTTATATTGATCACAGGATACATGCGTAAACACAAAGAATAATTATTTTGTTTAGTTAAAATGAATACTTAATATAAATCACAATTTCTTTTCAATGATTTCACAGAATCGGCAGTCTTTTTTGAGAAAATTGGTAATGACTTCGAGTATTTAACTACGGAACGTACTAAAATGAAAGCCTTTTACTTCCAGCGCAGCGACCAAGTTTAATGTGTTTGTTGAGGCGGGAGCTTTTAGAAAAACCTTTCATGCAAAATTTGCAACTGTACGGACTTTGGCTACCATGTACCAGTTCCATCTAAACAACAAATATACAAGTTATTTCAACCTGACAATCAAGTAATCACAATTTCTTGGTACATTAATAAGTTGCGAACTTACGTGAATTTTTAGTTGGTACAGTTGACCAAATTTGTCTTTGCATTCCTTACATTTATAGGGTTTAGCTCCAGTATGGTTCCGCATCTATAAAAAGTAAAAGTATTGAATACTCACGAAACTTATGATTGTGATTTATTGTTCGAGAAATCTTGTTAAATAAAACATATACATGATTTCGTAAATGCTCTTTCCGCTTAAATGTAGCTTTACACCGTGAGCACTTGTACGGTCGTCCGTCTGTATGAAGTCGGACCTGAAAAAAACATTAAAAATACTCATAAGCAAAATAACTTAAATATAATGCAGTTTGGTATAATAATTATAAATAGCACACATGTTTAGATTTACGTATTTACATGTCTGCCAAAATTTTGTGAAAGCCTGAATCTCCGTCCACATGTGTTACATTTGTAAGGTTTTTCGCCCGTATGCCAGGTCAAATGTTGGAAAAGTAAGTACTTCTCTCGAAACGCTTTGTTGCACAGTTCACATTGGTATTTTCCAGCGCGTCTGATTTTGGAAGATTTCTCTTTATTTTTGACTGGTGTCACATTTTCATTATCAACAGAATTTGAGGTTCGTGATGATTCAGGCTCCTCCTGCACTAACTTGTTTTCCTTCTTGATAGCCTTCGCTTTTAGGCCTTCCTCAAGTTTAACCTGAGGGAATTTTGTTAAGGTCACATGACAATCTCGGAAGATGACCTTTTTACAGTCTTTTAGCCACTTGGGTTTCAGGACCAGGATTTCTCGAACTATCACATTCGGTTTATTCTCAATCTTGTCGTTATAATACTGTTGCTGATTTTCCCCCGTATCCCATTCAATGTCAATGAAATGATCCTCCCATGATGAATGAACAGTGTTCTCTCCTGTGTTTCTTTTCAGTTCACAAGCTTCCTTCTTAATGATCTTACTCTTATCAAATGATTCCGATGATGATGACCCAACAATGTCAACTTGTTCGGTTTTCTTCTTCTTATCAACCCATTTTCCTAGTGGGGGCAATTTTACCTGGCATGGGGGAAACAGACACTTGATGCTCTGGAAAGATACTTTCACGTTTTTAAAAGGATCTTCTTGGCAGAGTGAAGTAATCCGCTCTAATGGCCTATTCAACAGACTTTTTCTCATCTTCAATGAAGTTGACAGCTTTTCGGAATACAGGAGTATAATAATGAGACTATTGTCAAGTTTATGATATGGGTTAACTTTTATTATGGGAAACCATTATTATTGTTGTTATGAAAGAGAAAGGAGATATTGGAATGTGATTTTTTTCACGGCCATACAGATGTGCTTTTTGACTGGATAATGAACACCAAGTAGGTATCGTCTAGAGATTGGGATAGAGACCGCCACTCCAGTGAATGACATGCAATGAAATGCACCAATGACCATCGCAATCTCTGCTGAGGAGATGAGGAACGGTGGTGAGCATCATTTTCATTTTACTATCAATGCGGATGACTACTTACTGATAAGCAATTCGTTGGACGCTTAGCAGCCAAAGCCAGAAATATTTATGCATTTTTTAAAAGAAATCATATTTTTCATCACGACATGTTCGAAACGCATAATTTCTTTTTGGGGTAAATTAAGAAAAGCAGTGGCTTGTCAATACTTCTGCTAAAGTAAGTTACGATATGAAGGGTTTAATATTTGAACGGAATTCTGTGACTATAATAGTCACTCTGATGAGTAGCCTTTTTCCAGTACCCGTTGTCATCGGTCAGCCACCACCAAGTGACCCCTCGAAAGGTGGTGGGCCCACCAGTGAACCCCTGAAATTAGGCGACGTTTGGGATCCAAGTTGCAAGCACACTGAGAAGAACATTTATCAATTTGGCTACAACTTTGAAGAGATTAACAAGACGAGTCTGTTTAAGAAAGGAAATGATGAGATAGAATCCTACGTCGGCTATCCCTGCAACGTGGCCTTGTACAATGAATACAAAACGAATTTCACGTTGCCTGGATTAAGCTGCCCATTTGAAGGGAAGTTGGAGGAAAAGTTTAAAAAGTTTATTTATGAAAAGCTCTGGACAAAAGATCAAACAATTCCTTCCAACGTCACAGGTGCTACCAAGCCCAACACTCTACTTTTCCAGTACATTTGCTTTTCGGACCAGTTTGAAACTTGTGAGTTTGATCAAGAATTGGCGAGGATGGGCGGGAGTTGTGACGGCCGGTGTAAATGTATGGATCAGGTTCCTGTCAGCAATCTAACGGGCTATCCAAGTGATCTATCCCCGGAAACGAATGCTCCCACGATGAAACTTGAAAACGAGATTCGTTGCGGTGTGAAGGCAAATGGATTGTGTATTCCGACTTGGATACCAACCTGCAAAGAGAACGGGAGCGCAACTTATGATCCCAGTTTGGAAAGTCACTACAAACTGGAGGATTTTTACTTCAAGTGTGAGAGCAACGCGGGGTGTCATGATCAAAAGAGGATTTGCGAGTGCGCACAAGGACACGAATGTAATGATAAGGGGATTCAGGGAATCAGCATTCCGTTTGGAAATGTGGGGCAAGGTGGGAAGATGATTATGGCTATCTTTTTATACTGTTTCCACCGGATCATTAGTGGTCGTTAATTAATGTACAAAAATACTTTTATGTGTTAAACTTCATAAGGTACTAAAATGATATGAATAGAAATGACTGTTTCTAAATAATTATTGTTTCTGATGAGTAACAAAATAAAGCAAAAATAACTATTTACCTACTCTGCTTATTACAGTATACCATATAATTATTCAGCGTCTTCCCTGCGTTCTAACTTCGTTATTACCAATTATTGCGAAAGCTTATTAATAGATCCAGTCATCGGTTTCCATTTCCATTTTTAAAAGTCCATTTATCATCAGAAAGACGTACGTCATGTTGTCATCCATCTCAGACTTCAATATAGTATTTCCTTGCTTGTTTTCATGATCATGAAAGTTATAATTCTTGTTAAAAAGTTAGTTTTTATCATTTTATTTGGAGTGACTGCTCAACAGGAGACAGGTGACAGTTTTGCTAGATTTTTTAACAAATGGTTATCTCAGAAATATAACACTTGGCCTTTGATTTCAAAAGCCGATAGGACTCATATTGTAATCGCTGCACTTGTTGAACAACAGCAAATGCTGCTCCAGTTGCTGGATCAGAATATGAAGCCAGTAATAACCGGAAATTTCAGTAAAGACATGAGAAAGAAGCACGAACTATTTCATGCTGTGACAATGATAACGTCTGTGGATGGGACAAATTCCAAAGAGGATATTGAACTTGTTTTGGAAAAAGTTTCCCGGATGGGATGGAAGAGAAAAGATGACTTTCTCTTCATTTCAAGTTCTACTGAAGTTTTAATTAATGAACTGTATAAAAGTGTAGCGGTGATGCGGTTGAAGCATAGAATTGGCTATGTGATGGACACTGGAACTGTATTTGTGGATCCTTACATTTACAATGGTGGAATGCCTGTACCATATTTGGAACACAAAAGGCGATATCCAGCTATGGGCTACGGTTTACAAGGGCGACACATTCGAGTTGCAGGTTGTGTGGACGTTCCACCGTACCACTTTATCCGTTCCAAGCATCCCACCTTGGAACAAGACGGTTCCAATTACCGAATTGTGCTCGAAGCTTCAAAGGCTTTTAACTTCACTTTTGAAATCCACTTTGAAGAAGGCGCTGGTTATGGCACGCTTCTAGAAAATGGTACTTGGAATGGCATGCTTGGGAATTTAATTTACCCCGAAAACAACTTCGATCTGGCCATTATATTTGGTCATTTGTACCATTTTGATGATATAATGGACTTTGTTGGAACAGTTTCCTGTTCCACCATTCGCTTTTGGCAAGCTCAGCCTATTATAGAGGAAGTTTCTTGGAAAGCTTTGGTTGCCCCGTTCAAATTTTCTGTTTGGGGGCTCATTGTCTTTGCTTATCTTGTCTTTTCAATAGCCACTTGGGGACTCCTCTGTAACGACAGAATGGGCTTATCATCACAATTTTACAAGGCCGTTTTCATTCCCTACAAAATAGCTCTGGAGCAATCTGCTTTACCAATTCATTCAGATGGCGTCCGTAAAGTTATGGTGCCCTGGTTTCTACTCACTTTAATCCTTGGAACCGCTTATCGAACCGTGATGATCTCCTTCTTGACATTTCCATCTTATCCCACATTGCCCCAAACATGGGCAGAGCTGTCTGCAAGAGAAGACTATAAAGTGATGTTACTAAATACTGGCTCGGTTGAAACTCTATTTTTTAAAGAAAGCACAAATCCAATCATGCATGCAATAAATTCACGATTGATTTCTGTGGAAAGGGATCAAGGAAAGGATTGTTTTTATGGAGCATTATTTCACGACAATGCTGTATGCATTGGCTGGTTTCCCGATACTGTTTCCCGGTTTTTGGATGCTGGGATTATAAACAGAAATAATTTGAGGATGGAACCCTATCTGATCAGCAAAGACGCGGCATTGTTCACCTCAGCCACGCTTCCGTTTCAGAAGGACTCAATTTATACGGATTCATTTACTCCAGCGGTGGTAGCTCTGTTTGATACGGGAATATATGGGAAGTGGATGAAAGACATGTTTTTGGTGTTTAAAGAGAAGGGACTCAATAATTCGGGGAAATTGATAAACGACCCAGTTTATGGGGACGAGTATCGCAATGGGTTAAGAAGAATTGAAGACTCTGGAATAGGAGGAGAGCGGCCATTAAAAATAGGGAATTTAATTGTAGTGTTTGGTGTGCTGGGCGTCGGACTGGTAGCAGCTGCCGTGTCAATTATGGTCGAATGTTGTAAGAGAAAGGTGTCTAAAATAAAACATAATTGTTTGGCATTGTCGTTACTGTCAAATTACTGGTTACGCTGGATAATTAAGTTAATTGGTATATGCAGTCATAATAATAAAGAGAAAGTTTATCCAAAAGTTTTGCTTGTAACCGGTACACATTAACTACCATTTACGGTAGAGCAATTTAATAATACTGATTATGAAAACGACGGTTAAAACAGGATACAGTATGCAGTTGCAAGAGTCATTAAAAACTCATTATGGCTTTCTTGAAATAAAATTGGTGAACAAGTTGTTAAGAAGCTAATGAAGTCAAAGTCAAAAACAAACAAAAGAAATTTGCCTCTACCAATCTGTTCAACAGATACTGCTACAGCTCACTGACTAAAATCAGCAGTCCGCTGTCACTCATATCAGATATATGTATGCTTTCTAGTATATATGGCTAGTACGCTAAAAGAATGAAGGAAAAAATCCGCCGGTCACCGTTAGCACTTCGTAAACTCTTCTGCAATTGGAGATGAATTCAACCAACATCTCGTAATAGTCGTAATACAAATTTCAGCATCAAATCATCCTTGAAAATGGAGAGTGTCGGTCCACGCGTTGTAAAAATGGTTTCGAGATAATCGTAAATTAATTTTCAGCGCGACCAAGCTATTACGTATATATTAAACTCTAAATTTGTCATTCAATTTCATTAGGTAAATTCATTCATTCAAGCTTACCAACTATGGATTCCATCGTAAGTTCAAGTAGTAGGGCAGTAGACAATTTGCGAACTTTCGTAAGCCGGGTAGTTCCAATCGAATCATTTTCTAAATATTATGTTTCTTATCAACCATTCAACTAGTATGTCATCTTTTAAAAAAATTAACCTGTTTATAATAGGCTGAACAGCATAATACACCACTTAACATCAGATAAAAAACCTTTGTTTTTAGCGGCAACTGTGCACACGTTTTATGGTGGCCACTTCACATTGCTGTTTCTGACACGCTCAATTAATAACCGATCTTTTCAGCACGCAATTTGATCTTTCTTGCAAGCAAATTGAGAAAATCATCTTTCTAACACGCAATTTTAAAAACGATTTTTCTAGCACATAATTTAAAAATGATCTTTCTAGCACGCAATTTGAAAACCCTTCTGCCTAGCCAACATCATTTAGAAATCAATATTTCCATTACACCGTTTGACCTTTGTAGCACGCAATTTGAAAAACGATCTTTCCCGATATCGGTTCTAAATTGCAGTGGAGAAATCTTTTTGTAAATTGCATATCACAATGATCACATTGCCTGCTGAAAGGATTGGTAGCTAAATGTTGCGCGTTGGAAAGATCGTTTTTTAAATTGTGCCCTTGAGATTCAATTGCGTTGTGGAAAGATGGTTTTTAAAATTGTTCTCGCCCACATTTAGCTACATCATAAAAATAACATTTATAAATACTTTCATCTTTGCACTCATTTTCACCACGAACCTTTCATCAATTATTTTTCTCATGACCTCCAAAATACTATTGGATTGAGACCTGCAACATGAAAATATGAATGATATACTTTGTTCTCCAACTTTTAGTTGAGATTTGGAAGGCTTTTGTTTCTGACGTTAGTTCCATGAATGTGCCTGTGGTAGAGTAGCTGTAGGCCCTTGGTTCACAGGTCAAGTCAGGAAAATAAAAATGACTTCCCTTTTGAAACTGTCTGCTGTAGGTGGTCTCCTCCAGCATTTGCTTGAAAGGAAACCCAGACGTGTTTATATTGATAACGTGTACTCTCGCATGCATTACGTATGGACACTTTCACTTCTGTTGACTTGTGCCATGTTGATCACCGCCAAGCTAAATATCGGTAACTCCATTACCTGCATTGCAAATGAAAAAATTCGGGATTTCGTGGAAGAGTACTGTTTCATCCATTCTACCTTCACGTTAGGCCGGTTTGACAAAGGAAACTGGATTTACGAGCCAGGTAACACACAAATGACCACTTCTGTTCTTATAAAATTGTTCAATAAAAAGCATTTTTATTTGATGCAGCAAAATCAACTCAAATCCATCCCGGGATCCGACCTAGTCATTACAACGAACCTCAAATAATTCACGGTTATTATCAGTGGGTCGGTCTAATTCTTCTTATACAAGCAGTCAGCTTTTACTTTCCCCACTGGGCTTGGAAAAAGTTGGAGCGTGGAACGGTGATGATGCTTCTGGGAAATAAACTAAATCTTCCCATGACTCCCGAGCCAGAAAAGAAAGAGCAACGGCAAAAAATTCTAGAATATCTCCGTCGAAACCGGGGGCATCATGAAAAATATGCTAAATTTCACATACTAACTGAATCGCTCAGTCTTATCAATCTTCTATTACAAATGTGGATTACAAACCGTCTCCTTGACGACGCTTTCATAACCTATGGACCACTACAACCTTAGAGTAGTTAGAGGAGAAGAAACAGACATTTCCCATGTAAACGCTTGTGACGAAAATTGCATTTTTTGAAGTGTACCGAAAATTTTCTCCCATT